>PITA01005630.1:67826-108697 GCA_004023965.1 Spilogale gracilis | reverse complement strand
CCCCTGTGTCCCCCCCACCGCGCCTCCCCCCCACACTCAGGTCTCTTCCTGTCTCCTGCATGCTCTCACCCATTCTCCGTAGGGCTGTTCCAGACTTCCCTGTTCACTCACACTTCTGCAGCCTCACCAGCAAATGAGCTCATCTGCTTCTCTGGGAAAACAGAAGCCCCCAGATGGGAATGTCCTCAGCCTCTGTGCTTCACAGCCTCCCCTCCCAGGATCAGCCACAGGTGGCCTCCCTCCACCTATCTGGCCTCCCATCCCTTCCTGTCCTCTTCTGCCATCTCTCCTGTGGCTTTGCCCCCTCCCTTCCCCAGGCTCATGACCGACCCCTCCCAGCACCATTGGCCAGTGGGTAAGTCTCTCTCATCTTAACCAAAACCTCCTGGGATCCCTCACCCATTCACATCTCCCTGTCCCCAACCCAACCTCCCGAAAGGGCTGTCCGCAGTCACCCTTTTCAGCCACTCTCCCCACCCCAATGCCTGACACAAAACCATCATCATCTAGATTTCTCTTCCCCCCGCCCCCACTGCCCCACTCAGGCCACCTTGTCCCAGGGCTCCCGTCACACAGGTGAGCCACTTCCTGGCCCTACCTCTGATGAGGTCCTCATCTTTGCCCCCAGCCTCTCAGCGTATTTGACGCCTCTGACCCACTCGTCCCTCCTTAAATACGTTCTGGTCCCTCAAACTCTCAGGCTCCTGATTTTCATCCCTCTTCTCTGGCCATTTCTTCCCAGCCTCCTTCCCAGATGCCTCCTTTTCCTCCCATTCTTTCAAAATTGATGTTCCTCATTGTTTTGTCCTAGGGCAATGATTCTCAGGAGAGGGCAATTTGAACCCTCAGGAGGCATCTGGCGATGTCCGGAAGAAATCTTGTCTATCGCAAGTCTATCGCGAGCTCTACTGGCAGAGACCAGAAATGCTGCTGAGTACCCCGCCATGCATAGGACACTCCCCGACACGGAATCATGCAGCCCAAGGGCCAGCAGTGCTGGGGTTGAGAAGTCCTGTCTGAGACCACTGTCTCCCCACATCTCCGTGCACCCGGGCCAGCACCTTTGTCCCTATGTCTTCAGGTACCGTGTTTGCGGTAATGGCTCTTACGGTCCTTGCCTGAGGCTCCAGAAGGGCTGCCTGCTTTCTGGACGTCGTCACCCGGAGCTTCAGCTGTCCGAAACCAGCGGAACTACATCTTCCCGCAGCAACCCAGCCCGACCCCCCCACACACAGTCTGATCCTCTTCCTATTCCCCGTCTTGGGGAACCACACCAACCTCCATGCACCTGCTCACACAGAAGTCCTGGGGTCCCCCCCTCTCTTCCGTCATCGCTCTAATTGCTGGTCCCAGCTGCCGCACACATGCCATCTGCCGGCTCTGCTCCCTCCCCTCCCTGGTTCAGGCTCCACTTACGTCCTGCCAAAGGCTTCCTAACGAAGTTCCCACCCACACTCTCTCCACCGCCTCCAACCCATTTCCCATCCTGAAGCCAAATGCGATCTTCCTAAAATGCCAATTAGATCATTTAACTTCCCTGCTAAGAGCTCTTCAGTGGCTCTCCATTAGCCTCGGGATGAAAGTCAAAATTTCTGACCATGTTCTCTCCACCTTTTGTCATCTAGCCCATGCTTGTCTCTCCAGAAGAACCCCTCACCGTTTTATCCCTCTCCTCACCCTCCACAGCCCTCGGCCCCAACGATGAAGTTCAGTCCCTGAAGTGGGTGCCATGTTCTCTCTCGCCTCTGGACATTCGCCACTGACATTCCTCTGCCTGCGACACAGGCCTCCTGCTGCTCGCTTACTCCCACTGACCTGCCAGGTCTGAACACAGACACACTCCCTGCAGACTCCTGGGAGTCCTGGGTCCTTCTCGGTACGCCTCCCATACAACCCGTGCTTGCCAGGAGAGCACATCTCCTCCAGCGAGGGTCTGCCTAGCTGGCTCTCTGCCCTAATCAGTGTCCCCCTGTGAGGGTGGACGGTCCCTGACTGTCCACGGGCCAGCCACAAGACCCAGCACAGCGCCTGACACTAATTAGGTGCTCAGTGAACGTTCACTGTGTGAATATATGACTGCATGCTTTTTAAAAACCTTCAGAGGGGCGCCTGCGTGGCTCAGGCATCAAGCATCTGCCTTCGGCTCAGGTCATGCTCCCAGAGTCCTGCATTCCAGCCCCACATCGGGCTCCCTGCTTGGCGGGAAGCCTGCTTCTCCCTCTCCCACTCCCTCTGCTTGTGTTCCCTCTCTCACTGTGTCTCTCTGTCAAATAAGTAAATAAAATCTTTTTTTTTTTAAAGCCTTCAAGAAGCTGGATTACGCTACACTGTGACAAGAATCATAACTCAAAATCACTGAAAGATCCCTTTATTTTAAAGATTTTATCTATTTGACAGAGAGAAACACAGCCAGAGAGGAAACACAAGCAGAAGGAGTGAGAGAGGGAGAAGCAGGCTTCCCACCAAGCAGGGAGCCCGATATGGGACTCGATCCCGGGTCTCCGGATCATGACCTGAGCAGAAGGCAGTCGCCCAACCAACTGAGCCACCCAGGCGCCCCTGAAAGATCCATTTAAACAACAAATTTATAAGTGTTTCTCTACTAAGACTACTTACTACCGGGGTTCAATTCAAATGAAGTAATTTGTGATTCTTCAAATTAAAGTTGCTTATCCTTCTGAATGAGGAGGAGCGGGAATGAATGGCTTGCTTGGCCCCCCGGATAGCTCAGATGTCTACCTCTCGCACTAGCCGGTGTGGAACATCAGCGGGGCTGAGGACAAGTGAATTAGGGGGAGATTCAGCCAGATACAGTTGTCGAACTGACAAGCCATGGACTTAGCTTTTTGCATTCATCAAATCTATTTAAGTACAGAGCCTGGGATACTGATTTTTTTTCCCCAGTATTATAATCATTCAATGATATCTTTATGCCCTGGTGTTTTCAGAGCTGCCAGGATGGCTCTATCTCGAAATGCCAACCAGAGAGGGCATGGTAATCCGTACCAGCCTAGGGCACGGCGGAATTGTCAGATGTTGCCAGATCAATCACCAAATCACGAAGGCAGGAGGCAGGAAAGAGCGAGGGATGCCACCTGCTTCACCACGCAGAAGTGCTCTTTCTTCCGACAGCCTCTGCCTTCAGCTCGGAGTCCAGGTAAGAAGGCAGGTGAAGGGGTGAGTTCACTGTGCTCA
Source organism: Spilogale gracilis (assembly GCA_004023965.1). Classification (NCBI taxonomy): domain Eukaryota; kingdom Metazoa; phylum Chordata; class Mammalia; order Carnivora; family Mephitidae; genus Spilogale; species Spilogale gracilis. The sequence goes on along the minus strand of PITA01005630.1, from coordinate 105,502 downwards.
GGCCAACCTCAATAAGTCCTTTGAAGCCACAACCAGTAAGAAAAGCTGTCTCCACATCGAGAGACATGTCTGGTTGTCTTTGAAGAAAACGGGCAAAGCAGGCTTCCTCCTGCACAGTGCAGGCATCCTCCAACCATGCAGACCGTCCTTCGGGTGCAGAGAAGCTCTCGGAGGCCAGAGTGCCCACTGTGGCCCTGACTTGGGGTCCCCTCAGCCACCGCCGGCGTGTTGGTGGTCCCGCCCCTCATGAGTCAACAACCCAGGATGAGGCTTACGGGTTCCAGAGCAGAACCTGCAATGCTTGGGAAGAGCACCTCGGATAGGTTGTCTGTCCTTCAGCAGGGACATGCTGTCCTCAGTGCGAGGGGACTCTGCCACCCTGTGGGGGGGTCAGGACGCTGGTTGGGGGCAGAGTAGGGAATAGGAATGTGGAAAATCAAAATCCACCTAGAGCTTTCCAGCCAAAGCTGCCTTCAAGCTAATGATTTTCAATACAAAATATTATTAATCCTACCTCCAAGACTCTACATCCGAGACCTGTGCCGGTACTTGTGATGTTAATGACTTAGAAGGGAGCCTGCCCTAGACGGTGAAGGGGCAAGGCTGACTGGTATGTGCTGAGTGCCAGGAGCCTCTGTCTCAGCAGCTTCTTCCTCAAGGCGGGCCTTTCCCTGGGTTCCCCTCACGGACCTCCACCACCAGCCCACTCTCCGCCTGCAGGCCTGTCCGGTCGCCAGCCTCAGGCCCCTCGCCCAGGCCAGTGGCCTCCCTTCCGGGTAGAGCAGTGACACTCTTGTCTACTGCACCACATGCAGTGATCTGACCACGCAGGGAGGCAGCGTGTGGCTTTAGCGCCCAACAGGCCTGGGGTCAAAGGTTGGTACCGCCATTCACCAGCTCTGGGAGTATCTTTAAATTTCTCCAGGGTCGGGGTCATCATCTTTAAAATGAGTATAACCACTTCAGTCACAGATCCTGGGTTGAAAGTAACAGAAATCCATTTAAACTGACTAAAGCAAAAAAAAAAAAAAAAAAAAAAAGAGTTTACTGAGGGGATTCTGTGGTAAATCACGGAATCCAAGGAAGAGACGAACCGACCAGTAATCTCCAAACACTCTCGCTGAAGGTGAAGGGGGGCTGGGGAGAGGGCACACAGTAGGCTCAGTAAACATCAGCAGCCATTTGCACCCAGTGTCTGTCCCTGAAAACCGAGGGTGACAACAAAGACATTTTCCCACATTTGTGGACGTGGTGCCTGTCCCGTCACCACCCTTCGTATTCCTACTTAGACAGTAGAATTCTCCAGGCGCAGGGAGGGATTTCTATCTCATTGGGATCATTTTTCCCACGGGATCGTCATCTCTGTCCTATGTGCTCCGCAGCGGGGACCGAAGGCGCCGTGGCTGAGCCGCAGAGAGGGGCCTGGGGTGGGGGACGGCCCCCATGCTCCCCACTTCCCCCATGGCCATTGAGGAAGAAGCCGTGTGGTCCGGAAGCTCCAACACATGAGGGGAGCGCAGAGGGGACCGTGACCTCCAGGACAGGGTCCGTGCCCCACCCCGTTATCATCCCTGTGGCTTCCCAGAGCTCCCCTGCTCTCTCCGCCTTGTGGGTGGTTACTTCGCGGGGTTCTCAGGGTAGCTTACCACAAAGCCAGCCACCTCAACTGCAAAATATTCCATAAAGCCACAGACGGTCAGACCCACTGCCCGGTGTTCAGTCAGAACTTTGGAATCCCAAAGACACGACTGTGAATCCATCATTTACTAGTTGTGCGGCTGATAGCAAATTGTGCACTATTCTTTTTTTTATATAATTATGGGAAAATACGTATAACATAAAATTTAGCATTTTAATTATTTTTAAGGGCACAGGTCCGTGGCGTCATATATCATCCAGACATCACTCCCATCCGTCTCCAGAACTCTCATCGTCTTGCAAAACTGAAACCCTGTATTCATTATTATTAGTCAGGGCTCTCCGGAGAAACAGAACCACAGTCACAAAGACACATCCAGAAATAATGTTTAACCAGATATCTGAGCACCCCCGTGGCCATACAATCAACCATCACAGCATTAACGCTAAATCCCCGTTCTCCCTCCTCCCAACCCCCGGCAACCGCCGTGCTACTGTCTGTCTCTGTGAATCTGACTACTCTCAGCATTTCCCCAACGGGGAGCCGGACAGTATTTGCCCTTTGGTGACTGGCTTAGTTTACTCAGCATACCGTCTTCAAGGTTTTCCATGTTGTAGTATAGGTTGGAATTCCCTTCTCCTTCCAGACTGATGAATATCCCCTTGTGTGCATACGCCACAGTCTGCAGATCCGCTCCTTGACGTTGGCTGCTTCCGCCCTTTAACTATTGTGGCAATTGTGCTCTGAACACAGGTGCACAAGAATCTTTGGACCTTCCACCCAATCTTTTAGATACATATTCAGAAGTGCAATTGCTGGATATTATGATAACTCTATATTTAATTTTTGGAGAAACTACCGACTCATTTGGCATGGTGGTGGGAACACATACCCACCAAAGGCATGAGGCTCCAATCTCCACACATCCTCCCCTGCCCTTGTTATCTTCTGTTTGTTTGGTTTTTGAGAATTGCCACCCCAAAACAGGTGTGAAGCATCATCTCATTGTGGTTTTGATCTGTGTTTCCCTACTAATTAGGGACATCTTTCATGTGAAGAACAGCCATTTGTATATCTTCCTTGAAGAAACGTCTACTCAAGACCTTTGTCCATTTAATAAACTGGGTTGTTTGGGTTTTGTTGTTGTTGTGTTTTAGTTATATGTGTGTCTGTGTGTGTGTGTTCTGGATATTAATCCCTTGCCCTCTATAATTTGCAAATATAATCTCCCATTTTATGCCTCATTATTCCATTGACAGTGTCTTTTGACGTGCACAGTTTTTTAATTTTCATGAAGTCCAGTCTGTAGGATTCTTTAGTTACCTCTGTCTCGGGTGCTGCATCCAAGAAATCATTGCCAAGTCCAACACCATGAAGCTTTTGTCCCTTTTTTTTTAAAGATGTTATTTATTTGAGAGAGAAAGTGAGAGAGAGCCTGTGAGGGGAGAAGGTGAGAAGAAAAGGCAGATTCCCCATAGAGCTGGGAGCCCGATGTGGGACTCGATCCCAGGACTCCGGGATCATGACCTGAGCCAAAGGCAAGTTGCCCAACCAACTGAGCCACCCAGGCACCCTGTCCTGTTTTCTTCTAAGAGTTTTATCATTGTAGCTCTTGCGTGGTGGCCCTTGATCCAACTGGAGTTAATGTTTGCATATGGCGTTAGGTAAGGGTCCAGCTTTATTTCTTTTGCAAGCAGATGTCCAGTTTCCCTAGAACCATTTGTCGATAAGATGGCCTTTTCTCTCACTGCGTGTCTCTTGACTCCCTTGTCAAAAATCGGTATGACCAAAAATACAAGAGTTTGTGTCTGGGCTCTTTATTCTAGTCCATTGGTCGACATACCAGTCTTTGGGCCAGAATCCCTGCTTTCATTACAGGGAGCGGGAGTCCTCCACCTTTGCTGTTTTTCAAGACCGTTCTGGCTATATGGTACTTAAAGCCTTCGTTTGTCACTTGTAAAATGGGGATGATGCCTGCCTCTGCATCTGCCTTACCAGATCCTGTTTGTGAATGTGTGTGTGTTAGATAAGGCGTAGAAAGCACCTAACATGGAATATAGTAAGTTATAGATTAAAATTCTCCCTTAATATGAAATGAGAGAAAAATTCCTTTAGTGAGTTACTGCCTCTTCCACAATAGCGACTATGATACACTTGCATGTGCAGCCTGCGACTTCGGGAGGGCTCCGCCGGCTTCTCAGCCTTTGTTGGCCCCGTCTCGGCATGAACACGTTTAGGCTAGAGTAGTCAAGCCAGTGCTCAGACCACAGCTCTGCCACATAAGAAGGCTTGTGCTTGTCAGTGATCAAGATGACGCTGTGAAAATAAAATCTTTAAAAAGAAAAAAAGAAAAGAAAAGGTGCGCCTGAGTGGCTCAGGCAGTTAAACTTCCGTCTTTGGCTCAGGTCATAATCCCAGGGTTCTGGGATGGAGCCAGAGAGCGTAAGGCTCTCTGCTCACAGGGGAGCCTGCTTCCCCCTCTTCTCCCTGCTCATCTCTCTGTCGCTCTCTCTGACTCTCTCTAGCAAATAAATACAATCTTCAAAAAAAGAAAAAACCAAAGAGGTGGCACCATGAGCTGGTATTCCAACACTGGTCCCTGCACCTTCCATTGAACCACACAACATGTGCTCACCCGCGGCCCTCCCAGCGTTTCCACACTGGCTCCGTTCCTTTACCTTTGACTCTACCCCCTCCGTGAATGGAAGGTAACAATTAGAGTCAACATTTCTACCTAATACCAAAGCCAGGAGACTCTCCGCCCTCTTTCCAAATTATTCTTGTCAAAAAAGAGCTGTTTAAGGGGCAGCTGGGTGATCGGTTAAGCGTCCGACTCTTGATTTCAGCTCAGGTCATAATATCAGGGTCATGACCTTAGGGTCATGCTCAGCAAGGTGTCTCCCTTTTGAGATTCTCTCTCTCTCCCTCACAGCATAATACCAGCAGTGAAGATGCAGTCAGGTTAAACCCCAGCCTCGATCTGCTTCTGTTTCTTGAACTCCTTTTGGAAAGCGTGCTAGAAATGGGAAAAAATGCCCAGCGAGTTAAGTCTAAGTGACGGAGCAACATTTGCCAAGCATGCTCCTGTCGTGTTCAGAACCTCCCTCCAGGTGCAGACCGGCGGGGACAGGGCGCACCTTCCTACCTTCCTGCCCCCGGGGCTCAGCACAAGGTGGACCGGAGTGATCCCAGGCGGGGGAGGGGGGTGACAGGCTCCCCGGTCCGCTGCCCAGATGCGAGGCGAGGAAAATACCATCATAACGTGTCAGTGAGAGTTCGAAATCAAGGGTCGGGCTCAAGGTCCTTCTTTGTGTGTCCTCGTCACTTGCTCTACTTAAGTCTCCATCTGTGTGAAATAACGTGTGATCGCTGCTGTGGGAAATGTGTGTCCTGATTCTAACACAAAAGGACATGTCTGCTTCCTTGCTTAGTTTCGGGGGTGAAGCCAATAAACACGGGTGATGTGTGCATCATGGACAGAAATACCACTCCCCAGAGCCTCTTTGTCCTAATTGCTGGCTGTTAAACTTTGTACTATTCCCTGGAAAAAGGTGATCAGAATTGCTCTGTTAAATTGATGAAAACTGTCCCAAGTATGAGAAAATTGATAGATTATCTTCTGTGATATTTTCATACAAGGCAATGAAATCATTTAAAAAGACTCTTTCAAATTGCAGGTTTCCTCTCCACAGAGATTTGTTTTCCCACTGCTGGAAGCTAACGTCCCTGCTTACCTTGAGTGTGGTAGGATTCATCACTCCCTAGGAATGCCACACTGGGTCCTCCCCACATAGGCTCTTACCCAGACAGGAGACTAGAAAACAGAGCTGAAAATCAGACTTGGAGCTTCATGCTATTCCAAATTTGTGAGGAAAAAAGCTATTTACAGACTCTGAAAACCTCTATTTTTAAAAAGGATGTATTTATTTTAGAAAGAAATAGAAATGAATGAGAGGCATAGAGAGACGGAGAGAGAATCTCAAGCAGAAACCCCCCATGTTGAATGAGGAGACCAACGCAGGGCTTGATCTCATGACCCTGGGATCATGTGCACACACACACACACACACACACACACACACACACACACACAGTCCACACCATCACCACACCACTTACAATATACTGACTCTGTGTTCTTAGCCATACTACAGTTTCACAGACTGGCTCACAGTTCTGAATAATGCTGAAATAGCTCCTCGAATCTTTGGAAGCTCCAGAAAATCCTGCAAAGTGGTAGGACTTTAACTGGCTGTGTCCTGTTAGGTACGGAGCAGCTCCCACCCACCGAGCACCCCACATACGATTCCTCCAATCACGCCGGCACAGGCGCACACGGAACATGGCCTCCACGGCCGGGAAAAGCAGCGAGCGGCAGAGTATGGACCCATCTGGGCACCTGGCCCTGACCATTCAGCCCTTGGGAAGATGACCAGTCACCTTCCTGTATCTTGGTTCTTTTTCTCAGATCCTAAGTGACCAAGTCAAAGTCCGAGAGCCTCCTAGATAAAAGTAACCAGAGAGGCACACAGAAACTGATACGAAATACTGACCAAGAAATGTTTAAAAATGAAAAAACAATTTGCAGACCATCACAGAGTGTGGGCTCCTTTCTGCATAGAGCTTGTGTGCTGTTCATGTATGCATATGTGTATAGTTAGAATACATTCTGGAAGACTATTACCTTGATTACAATACAACGATTATTGTGTTGAAGCAGAATTTTAGAATATTTTAAGTTCTATTTTACTCTGACATTCAATTTTTGATAATAAGCACATACTAGTTCTGAAACCGGAAATTTTCATTTTAAAGAACAAATATGCAAAATAACATTCTCAAACCCATCATTTCTACATATGATCAGGCATTATTTTATTTTATTTTTAAAGATTTTATTTATTTGACAGAGAGAAACACAGCCAGAGAGGGAACACAAGCAGGGGGAGTGAGAGAGGGAGAAGCAGGCTTCCCGCCGAGCAGGGAGCCCGATGTGGGGCTCGATCCGGGGTTTCCGGGATCATGACCCCAGCCGAAGGCGCCACCCAGGCACCCCTTATTCAACATTTTCAATACCAAAGCTGACACTTTATTTTCCCCTATAGAAATGCTAGCCATCTGGAAAGTGTGTGTGTGGGTGGGTGTTAAAGGTGAAATTACTACAGAAAACAATTTTTTTTTTTAAGATTTTATTTATTTGACAGAGAGAAACACAGCCAGAGGGGGAACACAAGCAGGGGGAGTGAGAGAGGGAGAAGCAGGCTTCCCGCAGAGCAGGGAGCCCGATGTGGGACTCGACCCCCTGTCTCTGGGATCATGACCTGAGCTGAAGGCAGTCACCTAACCAACCAAGCCACCCAGGCGCTCCCAGGCATTATTTTATTAATGGCAGAAGAAGAGACTAAAAAGAAGATTATCTTGGCCCAGGGAAGTACCATCAAGACCCTATTTATTTCCTTATAGCCCCATATTTTATGCCCTAAAAAATATGGGATAGTTAATCAGATCAGAATCTTTTTTTTTTTTTTGCTTTGACAGAAAGGCCCTGAGCAAATAATCAGAATTGTTGAATAAATTCAATATGGAAAATTACAAACCTGATCATAGTTTCCAATTACTACGAGGGTCAATGTTGGACTCTATCTCATTTTCCTCTTCCTTTTTCAAATATTATTGCATAAACAGTTCTGTTCTATTATGTCATTCAATGACAACTAATGAGCATTTCCTTACATTCCTGTTAAAAATTCTTCAGCAACAACAGGTATTGGTGAAGATGTGGAGAAAAAGAAGCCCTTGCACTGTTGGTGGGAGTGCAAACTGGTGCAGCCACCGTGGAAAACAGTATAGAGGTTCCTCAAAAAGATAAACATAGAGGGGCACCTGGGTGGCTCAGTTGGTTAAGCAACTGCCTTCGGCTCAGGTCATGATCCTGGAGACCCGGGATTGAGCCCCACATCGGGCTCCCTGCTGGGCGGGAAGCCTGCTTCTCCCTCTCTCACTCCCCCTGCTTGTGTTCCCTCTCTAGCTGTGTTTCTCTCTGTCAAATAAGTGAATAAAAGATAAACATAGAAATACTATACAATCCAGTAACTCTACCCAAAGAATAGGATAACACTACTTTGAAAATATCTGTGCAACCCTATGTCTATTGTAGCTTCATCTACAAGAATGAAGCTATGGAAGCAGCCCACGTGTCAATCCACAGATGGGTGGATAAAGATGACGTGGTATGTATTTACAATGGAATATTACTCAGCCATAGAAAAGAATGAGATCTTGCCATTTGCAACAATATGGTTGGAGTAGAAAGTATTGTGCTAGGCAAAATATGCCAGTAGAGAAAGAAAAATGCCACATAATTTCACTTATATGTGGAATTAAAAAACAAAACAAACAGACAAAAAAGAGAGAGAGACCAAAAAAAAAAAAAAAAAGACCCTTAAATATAGAGAACAAACTGATGGTTACCAGAAAAGAGAGAGGGAGAAAAAAATTCTTTGGAAATAGACTTTAATATCCATGTAAAAAATAGCTATAATAGCTATGTAATAAAAAGTTGTGACTTGGTTGATTTGGCCATTTGCCTACGATTGGCCTTTTAGGTCTTTCATTGCCTATTAGAGATACTCATTATTTATCAAGTCATTGAATTCCTCAATTGGTAAATCATTTTTGCTGGCCTGCTGTGCACCAGGCACTGTGCAAAGCAGTGGGGTGCAGCAATCAACGAAGCAGACACGGTCTTCCCGGCCAACGGAGTTTGTGTTCTCGTGGCAAGACATTAACCAGCCAAATGCCTGTATTGCCGTTGCCTGCACTTTGATGAAGAAGTGGAGTCTGACGATAGCTTACAACAGGACACCTGACTGTCGTGAGCTCCAGTGTGTTCCCCCAAAATACATATGTTGAAGCCCTAACTCCCAGGACCTCAGAATGGAATTAAAATTTAGAAATTAGGGGGCACCTGGGTGGCTCATTTGTTAAGCATCTGCCTTCAGCTCTGGTCATGATCCTGGAGACCCAAGATTGAGCCCCACGTCGGGCTCCCTGCTCAGTGGGAAACCTGCTTCTCCCTCTCTCATTCCCCCTGCTTATCTTCCCTCTCTAGCTATGTCTGTCTGTGTCAAATAAATAAAATCTTTTAAAAAATTTAGAAATAAGATCACTGTAGATAGAATTAAGATGAGGTCATTTGGGTGGGACCCCACCCAGTATGACTAGTGTGCTTATTAGAAGGGTAGAAGGGGGAATTTGGACACAGAGACACACACAGGGAGAGCACCACGTGAACATGAAGACGATCACATACCAACCGAGGAGAGAGAAACCTAACGGATTCTCCCTCACAGCCTTCATTGATGGAACTAGTCCTCCTGGTGCCTTGACTGCAGACTTCTGGCCTCCGGCACTTGAGACAACACATGACTACTCTCCAAGCCACCCAGGCTGTGGCATTTGGTTATGGTAGCCCTGGGCGCGAGGCTTCCCTGAGGAAGTGACGTCAAGCTGGGACCTGACAGCTAGAGAGAGAGGAAAGGAGAATGTGCTGAAATTACAATGAGGGGCGTCCTAGGCATTGGATGTTGGGGTTTCTTCTTTGTTCAAGGAGCAGGGAAGTGATATGATCAGGGTGGTCCTTTTGTATTCCAAGGTCCACCAAAGATCACAGGAAGCACTCTCACTGTTTTACGTAGAAAGACATCTAACACAGGAAATTAGTTGCTTGCAGATTGTTGGAAAGGCTGGAGGAGCAGCCTGTGGACTTGAGGAGGGCTTCCTGGAGCATCACCACAGAGCTCACCCACCGGGGAAGCCATTACCTCCGCTGGAGTCAGGAAGTGACGAATCGGGAAAGTGAGGCTGCACCTGCCGGTTCCAGGACACACCATGGAGGCAGTAATCCTGTGTCCACGAGCCACAGCTCTGACCGTAGCTGCAGAGCCACACCGCACCTGCTTTGACCACCTGGGAGACCTGCTCCTACGAGATCCACCTGTGAGCCACCTGGGAACCCCACCTGGGAGACCTGCGCCTACGAGATCCACCTGTGAGCCACCTGGGAACCCCACCTGGGAGACCCACACCTGTGGCACGTGTCTCTCTCCCTGCCTCTCTCCGTGCTGACTCACATGGTCCATCAGTACATCTGATTTAAGCTGAGCCTAAGCTGCTTCTGGAAGCTGAGAGGCATGGAGTCTGGGAAATAGGGTCTTCAGTCGTCAAGCCTCTGCAGGACAGAAAGGTAGAGGGGGAGGAGGTTGGGACAGAGGTCAAATGTGCCAAAGTACTGGATCCTCCTTAAATTATCACTTTAGTTATCATGTGGAAAATGGATCGGTGGAGGCAGATCACCGATCAAGGAGGGAGACCAAGGGGAAGGCAATGTAAGAAGTCAGGTGAGAGGTGGCTGCGGGCCAGGTTACAAGGGCAGAGGTAGGATGATGCTAGAGATTTAAGCTTCCTGAAAATAACATCCACAGTGCTTGCTCTGGTCTACTAGGTCCTCCCTTCTCCTCTGGCCTCATTTCCCCTTGCCCTTGATCTCTCCACTCTTCCAGATCCCTGAGCAACATCAGGCCATCCCCACCATAAGGCCTTTACTCAAGCTCTTTCCCCCACCTTAAGACTTGTGTGACTGACTCCTTATCAAATCCCAGATTAACTCACACCCTCAGAGAGGCCTCTCATGATGACCCATTTTCCAGCCAGTCTACACAACACGCTGCCTGGGTTTTACTTTTAAAAGCATTGATAGCTCAGTGGTATTTCTTGGTGTGTTCAACTTCTGAGTGGAAACCGCATATATCCCCTCATCTCTGTGTCTCTGTGCCTAGAAGAGTGCCTGGTACATGGGCAACACTCACACATGGCAACAGGATGTGGGGGATGAGAGAGGGAAGAGCCAGGATTGACACTGTTTGCTGGCCTGGACCGCTGTGTAGACGAAGGCACAGACATTTCAGGCAGAACAGGGGCAGTGTTTGGGGTGATAAAGAAGAACACAGAATTGAAGTTTCTGACATTTTAAGTTAGAAATGCCTGTGTCATAGATGGAACAACGCCTCCCCGATGATGTCCACATCCCACTCCCCAGTACCTGTGACCTTATATAGCAAAGAGACTTTGCAGGTATGATTAAGTTAATGGTTTAAAGATGGGGCTATCACCCCGGTGGACCCCGTAACTCAAGCGTTCTTTTTCTTTTTTAAGATTTTATTTATTTATTTGACAGAGAGACAGAGAGGGCACAAGCAGGGGGAGCAGCAGGCAGACAGAGAAGCAGGCTCCCTGCTGAGTGAGAAGCCAACTGCTAGACTCCATCCTAGGACCCTGGGATCATGACCTGAGCCAAAGGCAGAGGCTTAACCCACTGAGCCACCCAGGCGTCCCTGAACCCAAGAATTCTTCTAAGAGAGAGGCAGGAAACCCAGAGACGAAGGAGCTGTGGCCATAGAAGCAGGAGCCGAAGTGATGGGAAGAAGTGGTAGGAGCCCAGGAATGTTCGCAGGCAGCCTCTAGAAGCTGGAAAAGCAAGGAAACCATCGTCCCCTGGAGCTGCCAGAAGGAACACGTGACTTTACACTCCTGAACTTCAGAACTCTCAGATAATACACTTGTATCATTTAAGCCACTAAGTTTGTGATCATCTGTAACAGCTGCAAGAGAAAACTAAAACAGCCCATAACATTCTACATGGAGATGTCAAGTAGACCATTAAGGCATCTTTGTTCGAATCCCTGATGCTTTTCAGCCGTAAAATAGTGAATCAAAGAGGAAGAACTTTTACGCCATCATATCTATCATTAAACTCCTTTACAGACACATCATGACAATGGGCTCTCCCTCCCATCACGGATGGGCAACGCCCCTCCACACATACATCTTTGTTTGCAAATCTGACAAATAATAGCAGCATCGCTTTGGTTTGCATTTCCTTTAGCTGTTAGTGACGCAAAACACTACTCATATCTTTATTAGCTGACTGTCATTTCCTCCTCCGAATATTACCAATTTCACCTTTCATTAGCTAGGATGATTTCATTCCAAGCAACAGAATACTTAACCTAAAAGTGGCTTCAACAACATATGGTCATTGAAAAACCTCCCATTTGCCGGAGGCTTGGTTCAGAGCATCAGTGACTTCAGAGGTGTGGTGGTCAAACGCTCGGTGATTTCCTTTGGGATGCCCTCACGGTCACGGCCCGCTGTGGCCCCCCAAGCAGCCAGCGGATGGACCCTTGACCGAGCCCGCTTCACAGGGAAGGTAGAAAGAGGAAGGGACTTCCCCTTGACCACTTTCTCCTGTACTTTCCCCAAAGCCCGAGTGCACGCCATGTCTCATTGGTGAGAACTAGACACACACCTGTATCACCCTTGCACGGCAAGGAGCAAGTGTGGCTTCCTGGCATTGCTCTCTGCCTGTTTCCCGAGTGGGCTTCCCCAGCAGGGAAAAAGATGTCCCACATACCCTGAGCCCAGGGCCCGGTTGCAGTCATGTTACTTTTCTTTTTGCGTGAGCTTTACAGAGTAAGGATGCTCACCCTTCGCCTAGCATTGTGCGGCCAGCATTGTTCCCCAGCGTGTTTGCCTTTTCATTTTGTTTACGGTAACTTTTGTCTTTTCTGTTTTTCAGGTACTAAACAACTCAGTGATTCTTTAGGAGACTGAAAAGACTTAGTGTTCCCCCCTTCTCCTCTCAGAAAGCACCAAGCAAAATCCATTTCAACTGACGGAGGCCCAGGTGCCGCCGACGTCCTGGGTGGTGCATGAGCTTAGAAGTAACAGATATTTCTGCTCAGGCTCTCAGGGGCCTGAACTCATCCAAGGCAAGAGACCTAGCCAGTGGTGTCGCAAAGGGCCCGGTTCCCCTCAGAGAAGGACATGAGGGCAATAAAGATTCCATGCTCTGCTTTGACGTCCATCATTTTCCATAGCATCCCCTGGTCCGTCCATGTGGATCTGCTCCCACCTTCAATCGCTTTGGTCTTTATAGCTGCAGAGTGGATCCCGCACATGCGTGTTTATTATACCCTGGAAGTGCTGGAGGTCCTTCACGTCGGGCTGGGCACCTCTGCGAGCCTAGAAGGCCCTTGGGAATAAAGATCGCCTCATCTGCTTTGGGATCGCCCAAGCACCGAGTTTCAGAGGCTCTCCGCTGCGGCCCCTTTGGCTAGCGCGACAACATTTCACGAGCACCTGGTTACCTCACAACACCTGTGCACGCACGTTTTTTGACCTGTCGGGTCTGTCTACCAGGAGGCTCCCCGCAAGGCACCAGGGCCTAGAGGTAGGATCCCGCATCACACCTGGTCCCCATGCAGTGCCGGAAGATTTCTCCAGCCCTCTGGCAGTTGGTGCAGAACAGGAACCCGGCAGTGAGTGGCCACCACTGCCCCCTCCATCCCCAACCAGCACACAGATGTTTCTCTGCGTCATCACTCGTTTTTGGCCTGCCTGACCTTTGAGTGTTTGTGATTCCAGAACATTGGATGGCTGCCCAAGCAAGCTCAGACTCCAAACCAGAATTCTCTGCCTCGCTGCAGTAGCTCTACTCCCAAAAACCAGCTTTCCCAGCAGCTTTGACATGGTGCTGGCAATTTTTTAAGGGACGGCCAACAAAGGGCACCTTTGAGCTCCCTATGCAGAGCGTCATGGTCCCTAACTAGAATAAATAAGGAACATTTGTTCTTTGTCACATGATTGTTGGCAGTTCTGGGGATCAGTGAAGCTTCTTCATTTAGATTTTCTGTTAAATTTTTGTGAGAAATGCTTAACAATCAGCAATTACAAAAGAGAAAGGAGTTTAACATTGTTACGGAAAAGGGCAAGCCTCGGCTGTAACTGGAATCTCGGGGTTTCTTCTGTTGCCCTGAGCTCTGAATCCGGAGGCCCAGTGGTCTACAGCTGTCACCAAATGAATGTCCACGGCAGTCCACTCAACGGTTCCAATCTTGGTAAGGAGCCGCCACCGATGAATTTCTTTGTCAAGACTCACGCCCTCCGTTTTATTCTACCTCCGCACCAGACTAGTCATCAGGCTTTGGCCATTGTGTTCTCCTCCGTGCTTCCCTTCCTGTGCCCTTGCACTGCATTCCCACCAACATGGCCCCAGTTAAATCTCCCTTCCTGTTACCCTGGGTTCACTATGCAGGGTCCTCATCTCTCTATCTCTCTCCTTCTCTCCTGACAGCGCCCCAGCTGCTGAGGAAGGGATTATGAGGAAGCACGTCTGTCTCCCAGCCTCAGCAGCCCTTCCGCACCTCCCGGTCCAGGGCTGGCTTCTCAGCACGGCCATCAGCCCCTGCCCACCTCCTGGACCCCCACGCCCAGGGCTCCAGCCCCACACGCAGCTCATGGAATGTGTATGACTTGCTTTTGTTGGTCCCCTTGCGCTAGCAACTCCTTTTGCCTCCCCCCCGGCCCCCGCCCCACCGCTGGATGGGTTGCTCTTTCAGGGAAGGAACACGTCCTCCAGATCTGAATCCCGATGACCCAGCACAGACCCGGGCTCCTGCTCCCACGTGCTTGCACCGCAAACATTTAGAAAGTAAACGAATTACTCGTGGCTTTGCCATGTCCACGGCCTCCCAAAGGAATGTTCTGCGTGGGGCCCTCCGGGGACAGACACTCGGGCTTCCTCACCCCGAGCCCTCTGCACTTTCCTGCTTGAAGTCAGACCATTAGCACATGCAGCACGTCAGGCCAGGCAGGCACCAGCTGGAGGGATGCGGCTCAGCTCAGGAGTTGATTTCCCAAGCAAACCCTAACATGTGGGCCCGTCACAGATGGCTGCGGCGCTCCCGCTAATGAGGCAAAGTCACGGGCGCCGCGGCCCACTGGGAAATGAGCCATACAGGCTGCACGCCGATGCCTCGCCAAGAGGGGCCCTTGGCTCTGGCCCAGACTTTGGTTCTGCACCCCAACCTGCAGCCACCCACCCATGAGCCTGTTCCCAGCCAAGACCCCAGGCTTACCCCCCAGTAAAGCCAGGCTGCGTTGACTAAAAACCTCAGCTCACAAAAATGGACACACTGCAGTTAGCAAGGGGGAGAGATCCCATTTTTAATCATTTCTTAGTAAGAAAGTGCCATTAAACGCACTTAGGCTCTCATGGTGTAACAGCAGAGTGCTGCTGTGGCCCCGGCCTCATTAAGTCTTATTACCACTCTGCTCTGCTTCTAGAATGACAGCCAGCGCCTGAGAGGCTTGGCGGCACACGCAGGCTCCAGTCCAGGAAGCAGGCAGGAGACGCCTGCCCAGCTTCGGGAGTTCCTATCTGCGGGGTCTTCCTTGGGCTCAGCTGTCACTGGGTTGCCTTGTGACATTTGTTCCTGGGAAAGAGCAGCGGCTTCTGATGTGTATGCTCCCGGGAGGGCGAGGGGGCTGGAGGGGAGGGAGAGACAGCTGCTGGGCCAGCAGGCGCCCTGATTCTCTAATCCTGCCTGGGCTGCCCGCCCCGTCAGTGCCTTGGAGCCCTGTGGAGCAGAACATGGCAGCAAGGAGCAGTTGGCCAGGCGCACGTCGTTCAGTCTTCCGGAAACACTTACTCCGCTGTTAGTGTGTACCCGACAGTAGGTAAGGGCGGGGGTATGAAGAGTAAAAAAAAAAAAAAAGATTTTCCTCAAGGTTCTAGAAGAGTCAAAGAAGTACCAATGCAAAGAAAGGATGACACTGTAACCACAACTGGAAGTGCTTCTGATTCAACCTGGTGGGAGTCAGGTGGACTTCCTGGTGGAGGTGAGGCCTTTGCTGAGTCTTGAAGTAGATATGTTAGCATGTGATTAAGTGGAAGGAAGAGAGACCAGACTGTCCAAAGGAACAAGCAAGAGAGAAAGGGCACCACCTGGCCAGAACATCGCATAATCCGAACAGTCGTAAATCTCGGTCTGCAGATCCAGATGAGGTCATATTAATTATATTAGGGCTCAGATGTGAGAAAAATAACACCCAGTTAAAAATCCCTCAAGCCAGGGTTTTCCAGACTTCAGTGTGCACACAAATCACCAGGGATCTTGTTAAAATGAAGATACTGAGTGAGGAGATCTGGGGTGGGGCCAAGCGTATTAGAAAATGCAGAATGTACTTGATAATATAATCCCCGTGAGCTGTGGGCCACACTTGGGCAGCAAGAATTAAACATCAAGACAGAGTCTTAACAGATCCAGCAAGATACCTGGATCAGGTGGTTCCAAGATGGGTTTAGTGGCTCAACAATGCCATCAGGCTCAGGCTTTTCTGTCTCTCTTCCCTGCACTTCTCTCCTCATCTTATGTTCTTATAATCAAAAGATGGCCGTTACAGCTCTGACATCCCATCCTCCCATGACAGAATCAAAGACAAAGGGCGCTTCTCCTCACAGGGCTCTTTCTCACCAGGGAGAAAAATCTCTCCCAGAATATTTATTATATTATATTAATTATATTATTTTATTTTATTTTCTCCCTATAGATATTATATGTAGATAGACAGATAGATACATGCCTATCTACCTATCTAGAGAGAGAGAGAAAGATTATAAGGAGTTGGCTCAATCATAGAGAAGTGCCAGTATCTGCAGAGGGAGTCAGAAGCTGGAGACCCTAGGGGCGCCTGGGTGGCTCAGTTGGTTAAGCAACTGCCTTCGGCTCAGGTCATAATCCTGGAGACCCGGGATCAAGTCCCACATCGGGATCCCTGCTGGGCAGGAAGCCTGCTACTCCCTCTCTCACTCCCCCTGCTTGTGTTCCCCCTCTCGCTGTGTTTCTCTCTGTCAAATAAGTAAAATCTTAAAAAAAAAAAAAAAGAAGAAGAAGAAGAAGAAGCTGGAGACCCAAGACAGCCAATGGGGTCATTCTCGTTCAAGTCCGAAGGCCTAAGAACCAGGAGAGTCAATGGTATAAGCTTCGGTTCAAAGGCCAGTGGGCTCTTAAATCCAGGATGAGCCAATATTTTGGTTCAAATCTGCAGGAGAGAAAAAGCCAATGTTCCAGTTTGAAGGTTGTCAGGCAGCTTTTTGTTTCTATTCTGGCCTTCATTTGATGGGCTGAGGCTCACCCACATGAGAGAGAGCAATGTGCTTTACTTAGTCTACTGATTAAAATGTTAATCTCATTCAAAAGCACTGTTTCAGAAACATGCAGAATAATGTTTGACTAACCATGTGGGTACCCCATGACCCAGGCAAGTGGGCACATAAAATTAACCATCAAACCTCCTGGCAGTCCCTCTCTTTGTTTCGTTGTCCAGACTGAGTCTTGTGCCCACTCATGAACCTGTTCATGAACTATGAACCAAAGAAAATTGGGGCACCATGATGCCTCAAGCAATCATGACTAATCCCCTACAGTTGAACCCAACTTCTGCGTGTATGCTTTCACCAGTGCTGAACTGAACAAAACTAGGGTTCTTTAGCAAAAAAGAAGAGAAAAAGTGGCACCAGGTAGGCAAACAACAGAACTAAGATCCAAATAACCATGATTCTCAGCTCCCACCTCTACACTGGGCCCCTTCCATGCTCCCATTCATTTTAGGTAGTCCCAAAGCAGTGTCCATTGCTTCCTCATATGCAATCCAGAGAGCCACTCACTACCTGTACCCTCCTTGAGCTCAGCTCTTCTGTGTAGCCTCCAATGCTCCACACTGTAGGTCTGTGTTGATGGATCTCAGACTTGACCTGACCCAACATCTTGGCAGAAAGTGAGAATGGAGAATGTGAATGACTCTGTATCGGGTTTGTCTGGCTAGGAAGTGCTGGGTTTAGGGAATTGGTCTCTAGGTTAGCACCCACAGCTTTTCTGTCCCCAGAGCTCATGCCTTATCAGTAAGGCTGGCTCTACATGCCAGCCTCCAGGCTGTTCCTAAAAACACTACCCACCCTTATCCATCTTGTGCATATCCACTGATGAAGTCTCTCAAACACCTCAGAGCCCTTCTTTGCATTGTGACTCCCTTCCACCAGCACGTCTCCATGACCTGGTCTCAGCCTCATGACTAAAAAACTCATGAATTGTGTGGAGCTCAGTTTCAGATATATTTTGTGTGTTTTCTGCAGGGAGCATCTCTGCCCTCATTTAAATCAGCGGCCATAGATATTTGGGGCAGGTGGGGAGAGATATCACTTACTCCATGCACCAGACATACCTAATCTCAGCTGTCTCAAGATGATGTGTTCAGCCATATGTGACTATATAGCAATTTTTAGTGTAGTTAAAAGTGGAGTGCAGGCTACATGAAGAAATGAAGTTGGAGGGATGCCTGGGTGGCTCAGTCAGTTAAGTGTCTGCTTTCAGCTCAGATCATGATCCCAAGGTCCTGGGATCAGGTCCCACATTCGTCTCCCTGTTCAGTGGGGAGCCTACTTCTTTCCCCTGCTTGTGCTCTCTCTCTCTGTCTCTCTCTCAGACAAATAAAATCCTAAAAGATGAAAAAAAGAAAGAAAGAAAGAAAGAAAGAAAGAAAGAAAGAAAGAAAGAAAGAAGGAAAGAAAGAAAGAAAGTTAGTTGGAGTGGTATGCAGGGGCTAGAATAATCATTCAACAAATATTTACTGAGCACCAACTATGTACCAGGTGCTTTACTGGACACGGAATACAATGAGACAGCAATGCTCCCTACCCTCATGCAGTTTACTTTATAGATCACAGAGTTATCTTAGAGACATACTGAAGAATTTGGAGTTCTCTAAAAGGTCACAAGGAGCCAAGTGATATAGGATTTAATCACATAAAGGCATAATTAATTAATGGCATCATATGACTTACATTCATAATGGTTCCCTCTAGGACCCATGTGGAGAATGGCCTAGAGGAAGCTATAACTAAAGGCAAGATGACTATTGTCCGTGCAATAGCTTAGGTGAAAAATGATCAAGGTCTGACTCAAAGCAGTGGTCACGGGTTTGGGGAGAAGGAGATAAGTATAAAACACATAAAGGAGCCTGTGTGTACAGGATTTCCTGAGTTCACAAAAGACA
Source organism: Spilogale gracilis (assembly GCA_004023965.1). Classification (NCBI taxonomy): domain Eukaryota; kingdom Metazoa; phylum Chordata; class Mammalia; order Carnivora; family Mephitidae; genus Spilogale; species Spilogale gracilis. The sequence continues at coordinate 86,910 of PITA01005630.1, read as the reverse complement.
TGACATGGGAGTGATGGCAGAGAGGGAAGAGTCCATGGAGGCCCCTCCATTCAGGAATGGCAGGATGGACACCAGTTTTAGGGAAATATCTGTTAATTTGCTTTTGATCACATTGAACTTGGGATCATCGGTGAAACATTAGCCAGGCCCACCATCATGAGATTATAGTCTTAGATTCAAGCAAGAAATTCAGTCTGCACAAATTCCAGAATCAGGCGTCATCACCATATAGTTTAAGTTATTTATATGGATGAGATTCCCAGAGAAAGAGAGGATGTAGTTTGAGGACAGAAATCTAGATATAACATTTCAGGGCATGTGAGAGGAGGGAGTCTGAGAAGGACCCTGAGAAGGAGTTAAAAAATCAAGAGACAACAGAGCCTTTTCCAGAAGGAAGTAGGCAATTCATCTGGGACATTTTCATTGACTATCTCCTACATAATAGGCACTGTTTAGGCCCAAGCATTGAGGGACAAGACCAACCTTCACAAGACCATCAGTCTACAAGAGAAGACAGGTATGAACCAAGGAAGTAGGAAGTCCTGACAAGATGGTGAACCAGAGCAGGCTGCTAGCCCCTTCACCAGGCACAACCCTGGAGATGCCAAATATCTGCAAGGAAAATGTACAAAGTTGAAGAACCACAGCAAAGACAGTGACTAACTCTTAGGGAAGAGAGAGGGAGTGTTCATCTGATATGGAGTAGCCTGGGCAGAGGTGGGCATAGTACCACCATGGTGAAGAGGCTAATTTGTGCTCCTTTCTCCTCCATAGGACCTGGGTACTTGATGTCTGCCTTACAGCCCATGAGGAGGAAACCCCATAGTGAATTTGTGGCAACAACAGCGATCAGTAGGATGAGTGGTAAGCACATTACAACCCAGGGAAACTGATCAGCCCCCAAGCTTTGCCTCACCCCTGACCGTGCATGTCCACCACCTCAAAGACTGGGTAACTGTAACAAGGAAGATAGTTGCTCAGAAAGCCAGGGGAGAGTACAGTGAAGATCCCTCTGAGAGAAGAACATCTTGTGAGGGACGCTAAATGGGTGTCCTGAAGAACCGATCATGGTATCATGAGGTCTCTGTCCTAAGGCACACATTACCATCAGAAGCCAGGAGGTTTATTTTTTTTTTAATTTTTTTTAAAGATTTTATTTATTTGACAGAAAGAAACACAGCGAGAGAGGGAACACAAGCAGAGGGACTGAGAGAGGGAGAAGCAGGCCTCCTGCCGAGCAGGGAGCCCGATGTGGGACTCGATCCCAGGTCTCCAGGATCATGACCCGAGCCGAAGGCAGTCGCTTAACCAACTGAGCCACCCAGGTGCCCCATAAGCCAGGAGGTTTATCACAAGAAACACATGAACAGGGAGTAGTTACTAAAATAGTATCAACAATCCTAATATTATTTAAAATGCTTGGCTTTCAGTTAAAAAAAAATACATGCAAAAAATAAGAGATTGCAGCCTAAAACTCAAGGAAAAAATACTGTCAACAGAAACTGATTCTGAGTGGAATCAGATGTTGGATTTAGTAAACAAAAATTTCAAAGGGGCTAGTATGAATATGTTCAAAAAAGTAAAAACTACATCAAATAATTAACAGAAAATATTATGTCAATGACTGCTGTGGACTGAATGCTTGTGTTTCCCCCAAAATGCATATGTTGAAGCTCTAACCCTTAATGTGACCATATTTAGACATAGTGATAGTGAAGTGTCATGTCATGAGATCATAGGCTTGGGCTGGTGCCCTTAGAAGAGAAAGAGGTATTCATTCTTTCTCTCCACCAATGTGAGGGCTCAGCAAGAAAGCAGCTGTTTTCAAGCCAGGAAGAGGGTCCTCACTGGAACTCAGTCTCACAGGTCCTTGATCTGGAACATCTAGACTTCAAACTGAGAAAATAAATGTTGTTTAAACCACCTAGTCTGTGGTATTCTGTTATGGCCGCCTGAACAGATTAATACAATGACTTCACAAAACCTCAATAGAGAAGTAGAAACTATTACAACGATTCAAGTGGAAATTTTATAGTTAAAAAAAAATCCAATAACCAAAATTTAAAATTCACTAGATAGGCTCACTGGAGATTAGAGATAGCAGAAGAATCAGTGACACTGAAGCTAGATCAATGGAAATTATCCAATCCTAAGAACAGCAAGAAAGAAAGGATTGAGGGAAAATGAAGAGTTCATCAAGGTATGCCAACATACATGCAGAGTGGGAGTCTAAGAAAAACAGGAGAGGAAGGGAAAGAATAAAGAAATATTTGAAAAAGTAATTTTCAAATAAATTTTTCACATTCCAAAATTTTTGCAAATATAACAAAAAAAAAGCCATCAGGGAAATATAATAGTGAAAAGTGTATTTGCACCTGACAACAGAGCCTCAAAATACGTAAAGTAAAAACTGACAGGACTGAAAGGAAATAGAGACAATTCAACAATTATAGACAGAGGATTCAATCCTCTTTTCTCAGAAATTGATTGACCTAGACAGAAAATCGATACGGATATAAAGACTTGAACAATATTCCTTCCCCAAACAGCAGAATTAGACATTCAAATACACATTACAGATTCTCCACAATAGAGCATATGCTAGATTCTTAAACAAGTCTCAATAAACTTAAAAAGAATTAAATAATAGCACATACGTTTTTCTAGTCCCCACAGAATTAATCAGATGTCAAAAACAGAAGGAAAATTGGGAAATGACCAACAATTTGGAAGTTAAATAATACACTTTTAAGTAACACTGGGTCAAATCACCAGAGAAATTTAAAAATATCTTGAACTGGGGCGCCTGGGTGGCTCAGTTGGTTGGGCGACTGCCTTCGGCTCAGGTCATGATCCCAGAGACCCGGGATCGAGTCCCGCGTCAGGCTCCCTGCTCGGCGGGAAGCCTCCTTCGCCCTCTCTCACTCCCACTGCTTGTGTTCCCTCTCTGGCTGTGTTTCTCTCTGTCAAATAAATAAAATCTTAAAAAAAAAAATCTTGAACTGGGGGCACCTGGATGGCTAAGTCAGTTAAACAGCCAACTCCTGATTTTGGCTCAGGTCATGATCTCAGGGTCCTGGGATTAAGCCACAGGTGGGGATTCATATTAGACTCCATGCTCAGCTGTGAGTCTGCCTGAAGATTCTTTCTCTCCCTCTCCCTCTGCTCCTATCCCATTCATGCACTCTCTCTCCTTCTCTCTCTGTACAATAAATAAATTTTTAAAAATATCTTGAACTGGATGAAAGTGAAAACAAAATGTAAAATTTATGAAATGTAGAGAAAGTGATACCTAGAGAAAAAAATTATCGCTTTAAATACTTAGATTAGAAAAATTACATTAGGGGTGCCTGGGTGATTCAGTGGTTAAGCATCTGACTTTGGCTCAGGTCATGATCCCAGCATCCTGAGATCAAGCCCCATATCGGGCTCCCTGCTCAGCAGGGAGCCTGCTTCTCCCTTTCCAACTCCCCCATGCTTGTGTTTCCTCTTTCAATACCTCTCTCTGTCATAAATAAAATCTTTTAAAGAAATTACATATCTAAAACCAATAACCTAAGTTTCTGCCTAAAGGAACTACTAAAGGAAAACAAATCATGCCAAAAGTAAATAGAAGTAAATAATAAATATGGGGAAAAAAGATGAAATAGAAAGCAGAAACGCAATAGAGAAAATAAAGCAACCAAAGTTGGTCCTTTAAAATGTCAACAAGAGGGGCGCCTGGGTGGCTCAGTTGGTTAAGCAACTGCCTTTGGCTCAGGTCATGATCCGGGAGACCCGGGATCAAGCCCCACATCGGGCTCCCTGTTCAGCGGGAAGCCTGCTTCTCCCTCTCTCACTCCCCGTGCTTGTGTTCCCTCTCTGGCTGTGTTTCTCTCTGTCAAATAAATAAAATCTTTAAAAAATAAAAATTAAAATAAATAAAATGTCAACAAGATTGATAAAACTTTTGTCAGACTAAAGACATAATTACACATCATGAATGAAAGAGGGAGCATTACTACAGACTCTACAGAAATTTAAAAAATGATAAGGGAAAATTATTAATAACTTTATGCCAACTCTAGTGTGTGATTTTCCCCCCATGCTACCAAGCAATTTTGTAACACCAGCTAGATATCCCACAAATTCAAACCAATACTGGCACTATCCACCTGGAGATAGCATCAGATCCCACAGGTTAAGAACTCAGTCCTTCATGACTTGCTTAGCCCAACTCCAGGTACCAATTCCAAGTCAGATTGTCACCTGTGCTTCAGAATGACTGATTATAAATCAGAGGTTCCCAGACCCACATTTGCAAGAGTGGCTTCCAGAACTCAGAGAAACATGTCACTTACTAGAGCACTGGTTTGTTTTAAAATTATATAATTCAGGAATAACCAATGTAAGAGATAACAGAGGGTAAGGTATGGGGAAAGGTGCAGAGCCTCCGTGTCCTCTCTGAGCTCAGCTCTCCTATGCTCCTCTCCAAGTGTTCATTCCTTTGGGTTTTAAGGAGGCTTTCTGTACATAAACACAATTGATTAAATCATTGGCCATTGGTTGAATTCAATCTCTAGTCCCTCTTCCCTTGCCTGAGGTGCTGGGTGCATTGGGGGTGGGCACTAAAATTTCTAATCTTTTAACCATGTAACTGGTTTCCCTGGCAGCCAGTCTCCATTTTTAGGTTGTCTCGGGGGTTTCCACAAGTCACCTTATTCACATAAAAAAGGATACCTTTATCACTCTGATTACTTAGAAAATCCCAAGGTTTTTATAAGTTCTGTGCAAGGCCAAAGACCAAATATAGATTTCTTATTATAAACCAAAATATGACACCAAGACATGACGTAACTGAGATAAAATGGGGAAAAAATTCCTAGGAAGATAAAATTACCAAGACTGACTCAAAAACAAACAGAAAGTCCTAAAAGACCTATTGAAAAGTAAAGAAATTGAATTGGTAACTTAAAATATTCCCACAAAGAAAACCACAGCCCAAAGGTGGTCAATTCTGGTGGTAAATTTGGTAATTTCTATAAAATATTTAAGGAAAAAGTAATACATGTTTATACAAACCTTCCCAGAAAATTGAAGGAGAACCTTTTCTATCTCATTCTATGAGGTCAGCATTATCTGATACTAAGACCAAAGAATTATAAGAAAAGAAAGGCACAAGCCAGTGTACAGAATTATAAACAAAATATTAACAAATAGAATCCAACAATATAGCAAATGGATAATGCATCACAGCCTAGTGAGACAAATCCCAGGGATGCAAAGTTGGTTTACCATGAGAAAATCAGTTTATGTAATTCACTATATTGGTGGAATAAAGGACAAAAACCACATGATCATTCCAACAGATGCAAAAAATTTTTTGACAAAATCCAACATCCATTTCTCATTAAAAAACAAAAACAAAAACAAAAACAAAAAAACCCAGACCCAACCAGGAACAGAAGGGAATTCCCTCATCCTGGTAATAGGCATCTACAAAAATCCCTGAACTACTATCACAATTAAGAGTGAAAAGCTGGATGCCTTTCACTAAGATCAGGAACAAGGCAAAGATGTCTGCTTTTACCACGTCTATTCGAGACTGAACTGAAAGGTCTAGCCAGAACAGTAGGCAAAAAAAAAAAAAATATATTAAAGGCATGCTGACTGGAAGAGACAAAAATAACATTTTAATTTTCTCATTATGCTATATGTAGACCCTATATAGGATGTTTTTTCTATTGTCCTACATACAGAAAATCCTAAGAAATCTATGAAAAACTATTAGAACAAATAAATTTAGCAGGCCTGCAGAATCCAAGATTAACGTACAAAAATCCTAACTAATAAAATTAAGAAAACAAGTTCATTGACATGTTTAGCTGTTTCCAAAAATCTGAAATAGGGAAAAATCTGTCAAAAGATGTTCAAGTCCTGTGGATTAGTTTTGCTGTGCTGCAGATGGTCATAACCATAGCAGCTTAAAATATACTCACAGTTTTTGTGGGTCTGGACACAGTGTATCTGAATCCACTGCTCCAGTCACCCAGGCCATGAGCAAGGTGTCAGCTGGAGCTGTGGTCTCCTCCAATGCTTGGGGACCTCTTAAAAATTCGTCAGCTTGGGGCGCCTGGGTGGCTCAGTTGGTTGAGCGACTGCCTTCGGCTCAGGTCATGATCCTGGAGACCCGGGATGGAGTCCCTCATCCGGCTCCCTGCTCGGCGGGAAGCCTGGTTCTCCCTCTCTCACTCCCCCTGCTTGTGTTCCCTCTTTAGCTGTGTTTCTCTCTGTCAAATAAATAAAATCTTAAAAAAAAAAAATTCGTCAGCTTGCAGGCAGAATTTAGTTCACTGCAACTGGAGACCTCATGGAAACTTTTGTTCTTGAGGCCAACAGGAGAGTCTTTCCAGGGCTTCATCTTCTTCTATGAACTCCCCTAATAAAGTCAGGCCCATGTAAGATTATATCCATTTTATTAACTCAGAATCAACCATTAGTAACCTCATTACAGCTGTGAAATCCCATTACACACTATACTCATGGGTCCCACCCACACTCAAGAGGAGATTAAACAGGGCGCCTATGCCAGGAGGTGGGAATCTTGGGGGGCATCTTTGTTTTTGTTTGTTTTAATATTTTATTTATTTATTTGTCAGAGAGAGATCACAAGCAAGGGGAGTGGCGGGAGAAGGAGAAGCAGGCTCCCTGCTCACCCTGAGGTTGAACTCAATCCCAGGACCCTGAGATCATGACCTGAGCCAGAGGCAGATGCTTAACTGACTGAACCACCCAGGCATCCTTTTGGGGACATGTTTTAACTCCACCAACCACAGTCTGCACTCTATAAACTACAAAACATGGCCAGGAGGAATTAAAGACCTAAGTAAACAGAGAGGTATATCATGTTCATTAGTTGGAAGACTCAACATTTGTGAGATATGAATTCTTTCCAAGTTGATTTATAGAATCAGTGCAATCAAAATTAAAATCCCAACAGACTTTCTTGTAGACACTGACAAGTTATTTCTAAAATTTATATAGACACGTGAAGAATAGCCAAGGAGGGGTGCCTGTGTGGCTCAGTTGGTTAAGTGACTGCCTTCAGCTCAGGTCATGATCCTGGAGACCCAGGATTGAGCCCCACGTCAGGCTTTCTGCTCGGCGGGAGGCCTGCTTCTCCCCCTCTCAGTCCCTCTGCTTGTGTTCCCTCTCTAGCTGTGTTTCTCTCCGTCAAATAAATAAATAAAATTAAAAAAAAAATAGCCAAGGAGACCAGACCAGCCAAAACGACTTTTAAAAAAAGTTAATCAAAGTCAGAGAATTAACACTACCCAATTTCAAGAGTTACATAATTTTGAACAAGTAAATACTGTGTACAAACAGATCGATGAAACAGAACAGAGATTCAAGAAACAGACTCACACACATATATATGGACAACTGATATTTTTACAAAGATGCAGAGGCAACTGTGGAGAAATGGTGCATAAAAGAAAAAGGGATACATTAGACTTTGTCCAAATTAAAACCTCTGGCTTTTTGAAAAAACATTAAGAGAATAAAAATCAAGCCACAGATTGGGAGAAAATATTTGAAAATCATATCATATATCTGGTATGGAACTTGTATCCAGAATATATATTTCTTAATCAGTTTTTCCTTTCAATTTTATTGAGGTCTAATTGATAAGCATCGCTGTATAAGTTTAAGGTAGACAACATAATAGTTTGATTTACATACATTGTAAAATGATTACAATACAGTTAACATGCATCATCTCATTTTAGAAATGCTAGAAAGGGCGCCTGGGTGGCTCAGGGGTTAAAGCCTCTGTCTTCAGCTCAGGTCATGATCTCAGGGTCCTGGGACCGAGGTCTACATCGGGCTCTCTGCCGAGCAGAGAGCCTGCTTCCTCCTCTCTCTCTGCCTGCCTCTCTGCCTACTTGTGATCTCTCTCTCTGTCAAATAAATAAATAAAATCTTAAAAAAAAAAAAAAAGGAAGAAAGAAATGCTAGAAAAAAAGAGAAAATATATTTCCCTTGGGATGAAAACTTTAAGGCTCTTCTTAGCAACTTTCAAATAAACCATACAGCACTGTTAGCTACAGTCATCATATACATTAGACCCCTGGTACTTATTTACCCTATAACTAGAAGTTAGTACCTTTGACCCCCTTCATCCAGATCTAGCTCTCCCAACTCTGGTAACCGCAAATCTGACCTGTTTTCTATGACTTTGGTTTTGGTTTGGTTTTGTTTTAGATTCAGTATGTAAATGAAATCAGACAAGTATTTGTTTTTCTGTCTGGCTTATTTCATTTAACGTAATGTCCTCAAGCTCTATCCACGTTTTTGCAAATGGAATGTATTTTTTTTAAAACCTCTCAAAATTCAAGAATAAGAAAAGGACTTACTTTTTTTCTAACAGGCAAAAGACATACAGATGGCAAGAACACAAAAACATACTCAATATCATTAGTCTTTACAGGAAAGGCAAATTAAAACCACAAATGACTGAAATTAAAAAGACTGATCATGTCAAGCGTGGCAAGGATACAGAGCGACTGCAACTCTTGTTTGGAAAACAGTTTGGAAGTTTCTTAAAAACTTAAACATAAACCTACCATTCGAGTCAACAGTTCCACTCTTAGATCATTACCTAGGAGAATTAAAAATATTTGGCCATACAAAGACTTATATATGAATGTCCACAGTAGCTCTATTTGTCATCATCCTAACTTGGAAACAATCCAAACGCCCATCAATGTGGGAATGGAAAAATGAGTTGTAATATATCCATATTTTAAAGTGGAATCGAAGGGCATAAACTATTTATGCATGAAACAACATGCCTCAGTCTCAAAAGAATTATGCTGACTTTGAGAAGCCAGACAAAAAAGTATACGCATTGTAGGATTCCATTTATTTGAAGTTTTACAAAATGTAAACTAACCTACCACACTGAAAGCAGATTGATGAGACAGAGAGAGATGGGGAGTGGTGGTGAGAGCAGAGAATTCAAAGGGGCACAGTGAAACATCTGTTGATATAGACATGTTCATTATCTTGAAGGTGGTGGTCTCAGTGGTGGTATATGAGCGTCAAAACATATCAAATCATGTACTTTAAATTAGGTGTGGTTTAGGAATGCCTGGGTGGCTCAGTCAGTTAGGCATCTGTCTTCAGCTCAGGTCCTGAACCTACAGTCCTGGGATCCTGTCCCACATGGGGCTCCCTCCTCAGCAGGAAGTCTGCTTCTCCCTCTCCCTCTGTCCCCTCCCCTTCCTCTGTTCATGCTCTCTCTTTCAAATAAATAAGTAAAATCTTAAAAAATTTAAAAAAGATAAATAAATAAATAAATATATGTGGCTTTTTGTCTGTTGACTCTACCTCAATGAAACTATTTGAAAATTGTTAAGTTACACATGGTTGGCAAGAATATTAACAAGGACTTTGTACTGCCTCACGCCATCAGGTTGTTCCTCTGTTAGTGATGCTAAATGTTGATAACGTGGTATGGTGGTGACTGCCAGATCTTTCCATTATAAAGAGCATTTTTCCTTTGGCAGTTAATGAATGATTTATAGGATGATACATTGGCCTTGTGCAAACACCCTTTTCCTCAATTCCCTTTCTACAAATGTTTGCAGCACGAGTCAGCCAAGTATTTCTGTCAAGTTCCAGATCCTTAATAATTTAGGCTTTGTGGACCATATTGTTTTGATCTCAAGTACATGAATCTGCTATTGTAGCACGAATGCAGACATTGGCAACACATTGATGAATGAGCATGACGGTGGTCCAATAAAACCTTACTTATGGGGATGCCTGGGGGGCTCAGTCGTTAAGCAGCTGCCTTCAGCTCAGGTCATGGTCCTGGAGCCCCTGGATCGAGCCCCCCGCATTGGGCTCCCTGCTTGGCAGGAAGCCTGCTTCTCTCTCTGCCTCTCCCCCTGCTTGTGTTCCCTCTTTCATTATGTCTCTGTCAAATAAATAAACACAATCTTAAAAAACAAAAAACAAAAACCCCTTACTTAGGGATGCTGAAATTTCAATTTATATACATTTCATATTTCAAGATGTGTTGTTCTCCTTTGGATTTTGTCAACTATCTAAAATTTTTTTTAAAGATTTTATTTATTTTTTTGAGAGAGACTGAAAGAGAGAGAGAGCACGAGAGGGGGAAGGTCAGAGGGTGAAGCAGACGACCTGCCGAGCAGGGAGCCCGATGTGGGACTCGATCCCAGGTCTCCAGGATCATGACCTCAGCCGAAGGCAGTTGCTTAACCTACTGAGCCACCCAGGTGCCCCAACTACCTAAATTTTAAAAAACATTCTCAACTTATGGGATATAAAACATCAGAGAGATGGTGGGATGAATTTGACTGGTGGACAGTAGTTCCCTGAGCGAAGTTTAAAGAATCCAGTTATCACCCAGGCCAATGTTTTCATCGGTGTTGACAAAATGGTAATTTTCTCATTCAATTACTCTTTCCACCTCCCTCTGCCCCCACCTCCCTCCCCCCACGCCCTACCGTTCCCCCACCAGGCCGGCACCAGCCCACACTTTGAGCTCACATCTTTGACCCCAAGGCACTTAGGCAGAGCCTACCCAGATCGCACACCACTCTGCACAACACTCTGAAGCGTTTTCTCCAGTCATCTTGGGTTGGTTTTCTGGGTAGGTCCCACCTCCCTGCCAGGTTTTGCAGTGCCTGCCCTGGCGTCTTATTTCTAAATCTGCCAGCTCCAGGATCTCTTACATTAGAAGCTCCAGACGGATAGTTTCCAACATTTAAAGAAGAAGGAATATTTGTGTATGTTTGGAAAGCCATATGATAAAAAGTAAATAAATGTGAGGTCCTCAGAAGATGAGCACTAGCTCCGACACCCCCACCGTCGCCTTCCCCGGCACCTCCTGAGTCACTCAGGGCCCTGTGGCAAGATTACTATGTCTAATTAAGTAATGCAGCTGACAAACCACTCCAAATACAGTCCGTGGTGCTCTCATGTGACGTAGGTGTTCCTAAAAATACCAGACTACACAAAATCACTCAATAAACAGCACAGGGCTGGCCAGAGTAAATGTGGTTGCAGCACAATTTTAAATGTCATCAGTGACCCGTCCCAAGAAAGAAGATCAGACCCTCATAAAAACAGGAGTGGTCTGAACACATTAAGTGGTTCATAAATACAAAAACATGACAGCGAATAGGGCACTTTCCCTTGAAAATGACCCTGAGGTGCGCTCGTAGAGGGGGCTGGGAAGGGTTGCGGCGCATGTGTGGTGGTGAATGACTGAAAGAGCGTTATCTGAAATTGAACAGAAAGGTCCCCCATAGACTTCTTTTACTATTCTGTATCACTGCTTCTAATTTTTCTCCCCTGCACTCAGTACTTTGGAAATTGTAGCAATGCTTGAAACCACGAAACCAGCCATAACCGGCACTAGGCAGAGTCACTTCTGCAGCACTCGGCAATTTCCTTTAAGATCTTCGGATATAGGGTGCCTGGGTGGCTCAGTTGGTTGGGCGACTGCCTTCGGCTCAGGTCATGATCCCAGAGACCAGGGATCGAGTCCCACATCGGGCTCCCTGCTCGGCGGGAAGCCTGTTTCTCCCTCTCTCACTCCCCCTGCTTGTGTTCCCTCTCTCGCTGTGTTTCTCTCTGTCAAATAAATAAGTAAAATCTTAAAAAAAAAAAAAATCTTCGGATATAAATAATGCTTTCACTGTGGATCAGACTCTTTGGAGTTTGGACCCAGAGGGCTTAGACATGTATGGGATGTTGGATGAATATTTGTTTTAATATCGGAAAGCTCGCATGTGCAAGAACATCGCAAAGTACCACGTTTTGAGATAACGCCCGTGGGGAACCCAGGTGGCTGGTAGCTGAGGGGGGCGTGCGTGCGTGTACGCATGCACTTGTGTTCTATGGATTCCTCCCCAGCTCAGTGCAATTGGGTGTAGTTCAGTGTTCATGGGCAAACACAGAATGCGTGTTATGCTCTGATTTTCCCCTAATCTATCAATTGCTTTGGAACCAATTCACAGGTGCTATAGCAGAACCGACTGTAAGTGAAAATGACCGTTTCCACAGAGCTGTCCTTCCTGCTGAACACCGTGGTGTGTCTCTGCACTAGAGTATGTATTGATCTTGAGCTACTTTATTTCATAAACTCTTACTCCTGAATATGGGTTTCATTAACTAGAAAAAAAAATAGACATTAAAAATCGTTTAAAAAATAGGGGCACCTGGCTGGCTCAGTTAGTAGAACATATAATTATCTTTTTGTTTTTTGGATTTGGGGGGGTGGTTTGTTTTGAGAGAGAGAGAGAGAGCACGTGTGCACATGCACACACACAAGAGGGCAGAGGGAAAAGCAGAGACAGGGAGAGGGATAATCTTAAGCAGGCCTCACACCCAGCATGGAACCCAACAGGGAGGGGGCTCAATCTCAGGACCCTAAGTTCCTGACCTGAGCTGAAATAAAGAGCTGAATGCTTCACTGACTGAGCCACCCAGATGCCCTCTTGAGCATGCAACTCTTGATTATCAGGGTCGTGAGTTTAAGGCCCATGTTAGGCATAGATCTTACTTTTAAAAAGTAGAAAGCGGGCGCCTGGGTGGCTCAGTGGGTTAAAACCTCAGGTCATGATCTCAGGGACCTGGGTTCGAGGCCCACATCTGGGTCTCTGCTCGGCAGGGAGCCTGCTTCCTCCTCTCTCTCTGCCTGTCTCTCTGCCTACTTGTGATCTGTCTCTGTCAAATAAGTAAATAAAAAAAAATCACGGAATCCCTTGTAAAAAAAAAGTAGAAAGCATGAGAAGAGGGAAACACCAAAGGAGGGGCATCTCCTTCTGGAAGTTGGTCCACTTTTAAGGGTGCTGTATGTGTGTACTTATATGCCTTTCTTAACGTACCTAGGCATAATTCCAGAGAGTCCGTAGCCCCTTGAAAAATGTTCTTCATGCCAATAGGGCCCCCCAAAAGGGTATTAAAGACTGCATTAATGATATCTGGATTATGTTCTTTCATATCAGGCTAAGAATTCTTCTAAAGTCATATTCGATTCAGCCCTCAAGTTACCAACTCAGTAATGCAGGAAGTAAAGACAGAATCTAAGCCAGCCACCTAGGATAGGACCCAGCCCTTAGGAACCGCCTGTGCCTTCCTGTGGAGGGCACACAGGGGAACGAGTGGCCCAGAACCACACACCCTGGTGTGTGTGGCCTGGCCACACACCCGCCTTCCAGGCTGACAGGCACACAGATGTGGCCGCACTCAGCAACTCTCTTCTGGGGCCGTTTTCTAGGTCAGAGAACAGCCCCAGCTACCATCACTGTGGAAGGTGCCAGGCTGCCCACCACTGCATGCCTCCCTCTGCTCTCTCGGTTTTCCTAACCAGCCCCCCTCCATAAACTGCCTCCAAATAGACCAGTTGAACTACTCTGAGCGTTGAAGATGGAGGCAGAAAACGCAGCTCAGAGGAGCCCCCGGCTGGCTCAGTCAACGGAGCGCACCACCCTTGATCTCGAGGTGGTGGGTTCGGCCCGCACTGGGTGTCGAGATTATTTGAAAATAAAGTCTTTTTTAAAAATGCATCTCAGGTGAATTTGTCTTCAGAAATCCCACGGTGGTGACAACAGCAAGGGACAGAGAGAGGGACAGGGCACGGAGGAGAAAGGGTAGCCCTGGTGTAATGAGGGAATCAGAGACAAGTGTGTGAGGTCGACACATGGCGGAGAAGCACAGAGAGGGACAGCCGACTTCTACTGAGTGCCTACTGCAGGCCAGGCAGAATGTCAGGCACTGGGAATCCAACAGGGCGCCCCCTAGCCCCCCCCCACACACACAAGACCCAGAAGCTGGGCTAGCCGGGCTCTGGGAATATACAAGAGAGGAGGGACAGGGTGGGGCGGGGTGATTCCTGGACATCATGGGGGTCAAAGGAGTTAAGTGAGAACTGAGTGACAATCCGCCCCCCACCCTGGCCGAGGCCACCTCCACAGCAAGACTTCCCTTGTGCCTGCATAGGGTAATGAGGGTGGGGCCTTCCTTCACCATCTGTGCCCCTCTGCCTCTCGATTCCCAGAATTCACAGACTGCCTGCCTCTTGCCAGGGCACCGGGGAGCGTCTTGTCGGTCACTACAAAACTGCTGGTTGGTGAGACCGCTGAGAGCACAGGATGGGCCAGGAAGAACGGGGAGAGCCTGGCAGCTGGAAAGTCTCGGGGCGGGGGCAGATGGCAACTGCTCGCCAGGGAAGGATGGCTAACAGTCCAACGTAGCCCAGCCACACGTTTCAATATTGTGCAGTGGTTTAAGGAAAGATACTCTGAGAGTTTTTATAGCAGGAAAGGTTTATGATAGAATAATAAGTCTTGGGGGCACCTAGATGGCTCAGTTGGTTAAGCCACTGCCTTCGGCTCAGGTCATGATCCTAGAGTCCCAGGATCGAGTCCCGCATCGGGCTCCCAGGTCTGCGGGGAGTCTGCTTCTCCCTCTGACCTTCTGCCTTTTCATGCTCTCAGTCTCTCTCTCTGAAATAAATAAATAAAATCTTAAAAAAAATAATAATAATAAATCTTGGGTCAATAAATAAAATTGTATTGTATTCACACACCTTTGCACATAAACACCTGGTTATATTAAGGCTATTTTCTTCCCTTGACAGTTGAGTCCCTCATTCATTGTTCATTCATTATTGAGTATCTGTTAGGTTCTAGTTCTTGGGACACAAGAAAACCTCCTGGCTCTGAAGGAGCTCCCGTCCCTCTGGGAGAGCTAGGAGAGGTAACGAACACGTAGAGTGCCGCAGGCACGCCACGGACAGGTGTTAAGAGAAGTGTGTGTTCTTCAATTTTAAGATTTATAAAAACACAAGCACTTCCTTTTGCCAGACTCCATTCTCTACTTCGCACTGGACGGTGCTCCTCCCAGGGCTGATACCTGACTGTGGTGGGTGGGTCAAAGGTTTAGGCGTCTAGAAGCTGCTACGAGGAAAGCCCAAGTCGGTTCTGCAAACGACACGTGCAGCGGTGAATCAACAGTCTTCTTCCCAGAGCTGCTGCGTGGGGCGCCCAGCTCTGCACACAAGCCGAGCGCTCTGCCTTCCCAAAGCCGCTGTGCTCACCCAGGAGCCAGCCTGACAGCCAGGACCCGGCTGGCGAGGTGCCTGCAGGTGCAGAACAACGAGAGGTGCTCTAAGAGCAGGTTCTGGTCATACTCACTCTCCCTCTTCTGTTGCTCTGACCTGAGCTCTCTTGCCCTCAGCCCTCACCAGCCCTTGTCTGGAGAGCTGATGGGCTTGAATATCCGCAGACGTGTTGACGGGTTACTCTTCTCTGCATGTCAAAAGTAGTAACCACACAAATGTTGATTTCAAAGGGCTTCTTATTCCCGGTAATTATAATAGTAGTGACAGCCATCGTGTCTGGAGCTCATCCTATGTATTAGGGTCAGAGATAAAGGTTTTATGTTCGTTGTCACATTTAATGCTTATCACAACCCTATGAGCCAAGCAGGCTATTATCCCAATTTAATGGACCAATGGACCAGCAAACAGAAAGATTAATTCACTTGCCCAAGACATGCAGTTAATAGGTGGTAGAGCTTGATTTTGAACTCAAGTCTGATTGCATAACTAGTGGGTTTAACCTACCCTCTAGGTCAATGCTAGACTAAGTCCTGTATGAGTTAGTCACCAAGGACTCTTCCGCTCCTGGCTGTTCCCTTTGCGTCAGGTGTCCCCCCCCCCCCATCCACATAACTCCTTCCAGCATCCTGTCTGGAATGGCACCTCTTCCTCAATCTTTCCTTATCCCTTGCCTGCTTTATTTATTTATTTTTGGGGAGGAGATTTTTTTTTACTGAGCTATAACTGACATATAACATTATATCAGTTTCAGGCATAACACAGTGATTCAATACCTGTATATATCGCAAAATGATCAGCACAATTACATCTGTCATCAGACACAGTTCACAAATTACTTTTCTTGTGATGAAAAATTTTAAGAACTCTCTCAGCAACTTTCCAATATACAATGTTTTACTAACTATAGTCACCATGCTGAACATTACATCCCCAGGACTTCTGTTGTTTTATAACTAAGAGTTTGTTCCTTTTGACCACCTTCACGTATTTCTGCTCTACTTTTGTTCATAAACTGACCCTTACCCGACATTGTATCAAATATCTATTATTTATTTATTATCAATCTCCCCATTAGACTAAAGAAGTCCTCGGGGATCGGGACTTTGTTTTGCTTACTGCTGAATCTCTAACACCTAGAATAGAGTCTGGTCCACAGAAGGTACTCCCAAAAAGATTTGTTGAATGATTGAATAGATTTCATGCTAATTAAGATTATACAAAGTTGGAGCATGTGGGTGGCTCAGTCGGTTAAGCCATCTGCCTTCTGCTGAGGTCATGATCCCAGGGTCCTGGGATCAAGCCCCGAGTTGGGCTCCCTGCTCAGCGGGGAGCCCACTTCTCCTTCTGCAGCTCCCCCTGCTTATGCTGGCTCTCTCTCTCAAATAAGTAAATAAAATCTAAAAAAAGATTATGTAAAGCTGAAATGGTACAACATAAAATATTAATAGAGACTACAAAATTTGAAATGTTTCCGAATTTTAAGAATTCATCAAGAGTCACTGAATTTCGAAGCTGGCAGAACAGGGAAATGATAAGCTGTGTTTCTGCTGTTAACCTTGGTTTAAAGAAAAACCTCTGTTTCTGTACTCTTATACTGAAAGTGTGTTTTTTTCTACACCAAGTAAATTTCCAGTTCTTAGAGGACACTGACTGGGTGTCCTATAATTCAGTTCTGGCACAAACTGCCCAGTTAGCCCGGACCCCACGGGCAGAGGTCTCAGTCCCATGAGACTGCCTCCCAGCACTGGCCACCAGTCACAAGTAGTGGGTCCCCAGATTTCCACATCGTCTGTCCAACTTGGCTACAAAATCAAAAATGCCCACAACTCCCCCCGCCGGCCCCTCGGGTTCAATAATTCGTTCACAGAACCAGGTAAACAGTTTACTTGCTATTACTAATTATTATAAAGGAGCAGCCAGATGGAAGAGATGCATAGGGCAAGGTACGTGGGAGGGGGCGCAAAGTTTCCACAGCCTCTCCAGGTGCATCACCTCAAGACAGCTCCCTGAGTTCACCGACCTGGACGTTGTCCAACGCCTTCCATGAATCTTTGTGAGGCCTTCCTCACATAGACCACAGGGTTGGCCACCAGTGATTGAACTCAATCTCCAGCCTCTCTGTCCTCCGCAGAGGTCCAGGGGTGGGGGGCTGAAAGTTTCAGCCCTTTAGCCACCAGGTTGGGTGGGTTCCTTGGGCAACCAGCTTCCTTCCTTCAGGAGTCACCATGGCAACAGAAACTCACTTACAGGGTTGCACCTTTGGGGGCTTGATTTTGAACAACAAAAGGAGCTCCTCTCACTCCTATCCTTTGGGAAATTCCAAGGGCTCTAGAAACTGTGCCAAGAACCTCAGAGGAAAACCAAATACTAATTTATTGTATTACATTAGGAGCTCTGTGCCAGAAACAGGAACAAAGATCAAATATATATTTTTTATGATATACTATATCACGACATCGGCACTGTTCCAGCTGGAGCTGGGACTGGGTTTGGGTTCCCCTGAGCCAGGGTGTTCTGGAACCCTGCAAATCCCATGAGTGATTTCAAGGACGGGCGTGTTCTTATTTTATCATTCGCTAACGTTATAATTGAAAGTATTTTTGGTGCCTATAAAAATGTCATCCAAGTAGTCGCTAGGTGCAGGTGCTGAAAAATTTGCCTGAAATTCATTAAGTTCAGAGCAGAAGTTTAATGTGACACAACATGTCCCGGAGAAGCCCACAGCGCTCCGACGATCCCCCACACTGGTAACTATGGAGAGAGAACGTTGCAAATATTGAAGAGTCAACGATGGAGAAGACTTAAAGGGGCTCTCAGCCAATAAATAAATAGATAAATAAACAATAACAGTTAGACACGTGCTTTAAGAAGTCACTGTCTTCCTGCTTTGTATTTATTTCTGTAGCAACAATCTTAAATTATGCGAGTCAAAAGTCACTCCTGCCCAACCGGAGGCCACCCCTTACTACAAGCTCTCAGTACAAAGTCTTCCCTGGTTTGCAGCTCCTGTCCCCCGCCCCAGGAGCCCAGAGCCTCACTTCTCTGCAATGGAGGCTGGGGGCTGGGGGTGGCAGGCCTGGGGGGGCGGGGGGCTACTGCGGGAGAGCAGGGTGGGAGGGTGGGTCTGTGTAAGGACCTGTTTTAGAAATCCAAGCCACCTTGCTATTTACTCAGAAAACCAGCTTCAGGAAAATACAGGCAAGTAGCCCCTGGAAAACAAAGGCGAGCCAGGCTGGGGGAGGTGCCCAATGAGTTAATTCCCTACCTCCAGACCCTGAGTAATAGAGGTGCAAACTAAGAATGGGAACCCCCTAAAATGCCTTCAACTTCCCCGTTCCTGGAGCGATACAAGTGCAAATGAACCCTGGTTAGCTTGTGAGTTGGGGGGGGCGGGTGTCCACCCTAGAAAAGCTGCTTGAGAAATTGACCCTGGCTGGCCAGAAAAATTCTGATGCTCGGCACGAAATAAAGCTTTGCTTAAACTTCGCTTCCGTATCAGCCTCGTTCCTTTAAGCACGGACCTTGTGTGTCTGCCCAGCCAGGAGGCGGGTGTCCTGGTACTGCCTGAGCAGCGTGTGCCTTAGCTACCTGTCTCAAACAGCACAGTCAGCAAATGCACAAAAACCACCAGCGCTAACTCCCCGCACCCCTGGGGGCTCGACACAGCTCTGCCTTGAAGACAGTGGAGTTTGCTTGCAGCTTTGTGGCAGATCAGTCCCACCGGGCCCCCTAGATCTCCCTCGACCCTCCCTGTAGTGCCTGGGGTTCCGGTGGCTCAGTTGGTTAAGCGACTGCCTTTGGCTCAGGTCATGATCCTGGAGTCCTGGAATCAAGCCCCACATCGGGCTCCCTGCTCAGTGGGAAGCCTGCTTCTCCCTCTCTCACTCCCCCTGCTTGTGTTCCCTCTCTGGCTGTGTTTCTCTCTGCCAAATAAATAAAATC
>PITA01005630.1:28653-67726 GCA_004023965.1 Spilogale gracilis | reverse complement strand
GCCACAGACATGATGGGCTCTCCCTGCCATGTTCTCCCTGTTCTTCTCCGGGTTTCCAGTCACTTTTCCAGTCCTCTCAGAAGTGATTTCACACTCTCCTTAATCTCCTTGTGGACGCTCTCCCACCGCTACCCCACTATCCTCACCCCATCTCCTTTCCCACACTTCCCGGATCCCAGCGCCCCCCCATCCTTCTCCTCCGAGTGGCAGGCTCCTGGTTGCCGCCCACCGCAAGCCCCCACTCGCTCCTGGGGTCCCTTCCTGCCCCTTCTCAAGGGCTGCGGTCCTCTGGGGAAAGGCCCCAAAGACGGCAAGTCTGGGTCTCTGGGAACTGTAACTAGGACTAGCTGGAAGGAGGTCTTCGCAGAAGTGGCCGCGCTCGGGATTCTGAGGCGAGGAGATGCCTCTCTGAGGAATTCCGAGGTACCCGGTGGCTCCTAAATGCCAGCACGTGTCCTTGTAAGAGAAAGCCGGGGGGGGGGGATTCACAGAGAGACAGGGAGGCCATGGGACCAGGACTCTAGAGTTTGGAGACAGGTGGCCCTGGCCAAGGAACCCCTGGAGTTTCCAGGAACCCAAGACGCAGAAAACAGATTCCCCTCTAGAGCCTTCAGAGGGAGCCCGCCCCACCAACAGCACCTTCATTTCAGACTTCTAGCCTCCAGAACTGGGAGAGAGAATCCAGTGGTTTTAAGGCCCCTGGTCTGTGCTCATCTGCTCCCGCAGCCACCAAGTGAAGGGCGGTCAGGACACTGGGAAGCGGATGGAAGGGCCAGTGGGACACGTGGGGCATGAGGAAGGAGGAAGATTCTGTCCATCCCTAGCATCTACGGTGTCCCACTGGGGCTCAGTCCTGGAACGCAAAGACGAGCAGGAGCCCGGCGCTGCTGACCAGCACCCCACAGCCCGGGGCACGACACCTGTGCGGGGAGGGATGCTTAGCGGGGACCTCCAAGTCCAAAGTCCTTTGACGGGTGTTTGGGCTTCCCAGGACTGCCCTGTGTCCTGGAAGGTGTCCCTCTAGGTAAGCAAGAGGCTCTCCTCCATAGCTTCTCTGGAGAGCAGGAAAAAGAACAACAGAATGAAAAAGACCCAAGGAGTCATGGAACATATGCTCGTGGAAATAACGGGAAAATCACAGTGGGTGAGAAGCACTAGGGCCTACCCCTCGGCTCTGCTCCTGCTAGAGGGAGAGCTCTCCAGGCTCAGATCTTCTTAGCCATGGGAAGATCTGGCTTGATTAGGAACAAGCCTAATGCATTGAGGGCCTGACCCTGAAGAGGCAGGCATGGGCAGGTGGCTTTAGGAGCACCTGAGAGTCACGAGGGTCCTCGGGCTCTCCTTCTGTACTGCGGGGTAGGAGTGGCGGACGCTCCAAGAATTCAAGTGACCGATTTCAATGCTGCCGTGGAGTTCTGCCAACACAGATGTGGCGGGCCTGGCTCAGCCACATAGGTAACAACTCAGGGGACATCCGGCCCAACAAAGGGAGTCCTCTGGGACCCCTGGACTGTGGGCATTTTCGCTTTTCTCCCTAGGGTTCCTTATGGAATTCAGGAGCTCAGCTGTATACAGGCTCCAAGGATTTGGGTCAGTCTGATCAACACCACTATTCACCAGCCGCTTTCAATATGAACATTTCCTGCTGCAGGTGTCCTTGGTGAGGTACCCTCAACGTTGGGAGAAAGGAGCAGCTCCTCACTGCACGTCGGAAGCCAGCGCATGTTGGAGGCAGTCCCTTCCTACTGCTCTTCAAAGATGGAGGCGCTCCAGACCCATCCAGGTCTACACCACAGGCTGCCCATCCTGGAAGCAAGCATCCACACCTCCTCTCTGTCCCTTCACTCCCCACCTTGGGTCCCAGGTGAGGCACATGACTTACGGGGCAGAAACTAGTTCTGAGTCGCTGGGAAGAACACAGAAGGAACGTGATGGAATGTTCTACTTAATTGGCCTGTGAACCCTCACAACCTGTTTTTCTGCCCCTTTCTGTTTTATAGGCTTCTGTCAAAACTCTCTCCTGCTGTCACCACCCGCAGCCCTCAGGCCCGGACATGCCTCCCAACATTTCCACCGCCCTGTTCGGACGGGTCCCTGCACACTGGTCCCAGCTCGTCCCGAACAAAAGCCAAAACGGGTTCTTGTGGTTTTATGTCAGCCTGAGGAGTGGAGGTACTTCCCCTACAAATTCAAGACAGAGACTAAGGCCTAGGGCTGACTGTTCCCCTGCAAAATAATTTCTAACTATAGACAAGAGGCCTGCAGCCTTAGTCTCTTCTCCAAGAGTTCCATCTTACAAATATGATGGAGTGACAGCAAGGGGACAGGTGGAGAGAGAAAGTGACAGACTGCACAGTGAAAGGGAATTGGGAGGGGGGGCGCCTGGGTGGCTCAGTCGGTTAAGCATCTGCCCTCGGCTCAGGTCATGATCCTGGAGTCCCGGGATCGAGCCCCACATCAGGCTGTCTGCTTGGTTGGAAGCCTGCTTCTCCCTCTCTCACTCCCCCTGCTTGTGTTCCCTCTCTAGCTGTGTTTCTCTGTCAAATAAGTAAATAAAATATTTTAAAAAAAGAAAAGTACAGTCAGTAAGTGCATCACCACATGGAAACAAGAGACAGGAGCCTAGGAAATTGAATCTCAGAGCCTGGGGAGGCCTGTGTTCTGACCTCGGTGACTACAAGAACCTCCTCCCTCCGGCCAGCGTAGCTTCAAAGGTTCCCTGAGATCCAGTGGGGATGCAGTTTCCTCACAGGAGCCCTGCATGTCCCTTTTCCGTGTCCTTCTCTGCCTTTGAGGTCCCTCAGGGTGGCTTTCTAATGTGGGGAGGCTCTCCTGCCGTATGTTCTGGAAAAAGGGGGCAGGCCTGACTAGGAAAGATTCCTCTCGGTTAGCATGAGTTCTGAGTCCCCTTCTGAGCAGGCTGAGGAGGAGCTAAATTTCTGCGTTGTGGATCACTTCTGAGGAACTGCATTCTAGAGAGAGCCACCATGCCTCTCCGTTTGCCCAAGGGGGTGTGGGCAAGCTGCTGTTGCCGTGTGTGGACTCACAGCACCCACACATTCTCCAGTGCTCCACTCCAACAACGACTTTATATGGTTATTCTTGGTCGACGTGATGGCCGCCACATCTTTGGGCTTCTAGAGCCCTAGTGGCATTGACAGTTGGTTTATTCTTGAGTTTTGCCCCGGGCTGAAGCCGAATGAAGATCTTGTCACTTTGAGGAGAAAGAATAAGGGACACTTGACAGCACACACCTCACTTCATGTCACCCTCAAACGGGACAGCCCCCAGCCAGCTTCGAATGGCACCTCCCGGTCACCAGCCTTCTCGGTTCTTTGGAGCAGAGAACGTTCCAGAGATGAAATGTCTGCATCAGAGGTTTCCAGCTTTTGAGGAGAGAGAGGGTCTGAGGGAGTAGGAAGCCTTAGTCTCTTGCTCTCCCCTGCTAACCGGCCAAAGCCTTCCTGTCACCTCAGGGGCCCAGAGAGCAGCTCGGGCCTTTCAAGGATGGGGGATTTTGTGCAGTGTCCCCTGAGCAGGGACCAGGAAAGAATGGGGCCCAGTGTCTGCACACAGTAGGCACTTCATAAGTATTTGTTGACTGGAGTGAGGTGATGGTTCTTGTCTATGTTGTACGCATGTGTGTGTGTGCGCGTGCGTGTGTGTGCGTGCGTGTGTGAGCAAGTGAGTGAGTGTGGGGGGACCGGGCTTGTTGTTGTCAGGGAGGTGACTCCTCCCACCCCCCATCCTCGGGAGGGAGCCCTAGGAAATGAGCCATAAGGCGACATGACTTTGGAGAGCGACAAAGACCAACCGAGGTTTCAGTCTGAGGCTGACGAACCCCCCGTCGTAATGTCCCAGAAGGAAACACAGGGAGCACATTAAGACAGCTTTCCGGGTTTGCGGGGCTCAGTTCCTGTCACTCCAAGGAGATACGGTGTTCGGGGCCCAAGTCCAAGACAAAGCACAGAGGACAACCAGAGCATGTGAAGGAAAAACCACACACACCAGCAAGACACTGATGACCACAAGCAGCGGGATGTTCCTCTGGAAAGGCAAGTCCGTGCACTGGAGGAGCCGAGGTCCAGTGTCCAACTCGGCCAACTCCCAAGGCCAAGAGCAGCGTCATCTCCGTCTTTGCCTGAGGCTCGGACTCCGGCTCAGAGGGGGCGCCTAGAGCCCCAGAGCAAAGAGGAGCTCGGGATGGAGGCCAGCAGCACCAACTGACCATCTCCTCCACCGTCCCAGCCGCCTGTCAGCTCCTCCCTAGAGCCCTCCCATCGTTTAAGAGGTTTTTCTTCCCTCTTTTTTCCTCAAATTGTATCTTTACGTAGAACCTCTTGGATAGTAGCTGTCATACTCCTTCTCCATTTCTACAATTTTTTTTTGAGGTTTCCCTATAAAAATTCCCGGTCCCCACCAGGAATTTTTTTTTTAATATTTTATTTATTTATTTGACAGATAGAAACACAGCTAGAGAGGGAACACAAGCAGGGGGAGTGAGAGAGGGAGAAGCAGGCCTCCCGCCGAGCAGGAAGCCCGATGTGGGGCTCGATCCCGGGTCCCTGGGATCATGACCTGAGCCAAAAGCAGTCTCTTAACCAACTGAGCCATCCAGGCGCCCCCCCACCAGGAATTTTTAAATCAAGTCACCCCAACTTGGCAGCTTTTGCTATGGAGGACTGACAACGGGCCCTCTGACCAGCCACCATCTCCTCCAGTCTCTCTGGGCAGAGGCCCTGAAGACTCCTGCCCCTCCCAGGCCTTTCCTCCTGGGCCCCTCTCACCCGTTTTATAAATTTGGTGAATCCATGGACTGCTCTACTTTAAGAAGATGACTGGTTTGGACTAATCAGAATCAATTCCCCTATTTTTTGAGGATGTTTTCTTCATGGGGGGCATGTACTTGTGTGGCATGTGTGGGGGACAGCAGGCAGCAGTGAAATGGTAGCTGCCAAGGGAGGGTAAGGGGTGGGACAAGGAGGGAGGATCGGATCGGGGAGAGGTTTTGTACTGGGGGCCAGTGATGATGTTCTGATACTCTTTCCTGCTACTGAAATTTGTATCTGAGTTAATTGTCTGTTTCTGATGATGTCGATGTCACAAAGTAGCAGATGTTTCTGATGATGTCGATATCACAAAGTAGCAGATTCATAAAGCAATGATCAAACCTTCCTTTCTTTCCATATGCATTTCTAAGAAACAGAGCCAACTGATTTTGTATGTAAATACCAAGAGCAACTGACGGGGTACTAGACCCGCCCCCCAGTGTGGACCCCTCCCTGCCCTCATCTTACTCCTGTTCCACCTGTCCTGGAACCCGCCCCCCATGGTGGGATCCAGTCCTCAGGCGGGCTGTGGTCAGCAGATCCGGTGAGGGGGTTCGTGTGTTTAGGCCATAGTTCTTTGTCTTTTTCCTACTCTGTTCCTGGCATTTACTGGTTTCCAGTGTGTACTCTATAGTCTCAGTCCGTGTTCGATTCCCTTGCGCAGAAGTAAAAACTACATTGTTACGTCCTACCCGAGAACTGTCTTGCAAGTTAAGTTTCCCCCTGTACTGTAAGACTATAAGTAAAAACTTTATTTTATCCTTAAAGAAAAAAGTATTTATTGACTGGAGAGTACATCCACAAAGAGAATGACAAATTCACAAATATCTGGAGTTCTGTCATGAGCTGGCAGGAAGTACACCCTCGCACACACCTGAGAGCACTCTCTCTCTCCCACTGGCCACAAACCCCCGGAGCTGTGGGCTGAGAATGGGGAGAGGCCGTGTATGTGCACAGCTGAGTTTCCCATGCTCTGATCCCCAGTCCAGCAGGTGTTCTGATGGGGAGTGGCTGACCTTAAGGCTCTGCTCCTCCTCTTTGGCCTCAGTCCAGTCCTCCTAAGGGAGTGAACTGAGGATCCCTTGACCCCCCTAAGCACAGAGGCTGAGTGGTTCACTGGGGAGCAAGCCTTCTTTTTCTCTCTCTAGCACTCTTTACTCGTAGAAACTTCACTTTGTCTTGGGCTCCCTTCCTCCCAAGATCCTAGAGGCAACAAGGTTAGAGATACAAAATAGACTTTAACACAAAAAGCATTAGTAGAGGTAATTAGGGTCATATCCTAGTGATGAAAGAACATTTGGACAACTTCCCATCTGGAGCTGTGGTTCAGTGTCATGGGCAATATAACGTTCTTATAAATGTTCTTGAAACTCCAAACTCTTTTGAATATGATTAATTCACCAAGAAGATATAGTGATTTTACTTATCTAATAACATAGCTTCAAATCTAAAAGCAAAAGAACCCCAATGATAAACAGACAAATCCACAAACATAGTGGGAGATGTTGACATGCTTCTGTCAGGACTTAACAGAGAAGAACGAGCGAGGATAGAGCCTTGGACACCCCAAGTCATCGTTGCGGGAAACAGTTTGGCACTATCTTTAAGAGTATGGATAGGTGAACCCAGAACTTGCAATTCTATGTACACACTGCAGAGAAACCGGGCACATGGGCACTGTGACTCATACTCACAGATGCTCATCGCAGCATTGTGTGCCACCAACAGCCCCGCACAGCAGCTGATCTTTCCCAACTCCAGTCAAATGCATGAGTGATCGTGGCATATTCATACGAGAGAATCATATACCTCGGTGAAAATTAGGAAACTAACATAACAGTATGGATAAGGCTTTTTTTTTAAAAGATTTATTTATTCATTTATTTATTTATTTATTTATTCGACAGAGAGAAACACAACTAGAGGGGGAACACAAGCAGGGGGAGACAGAGAGGTAGAGCAGGCTTCCTGCCGAGCAGGGAGCCCGATGTGGGGTTCAATCCTGGGACCCTGGGATCATGACCTGAGCCGAAGGCAGACACCAAATGACTGAGCCCCTCAGGTGACCATATTTCATTGTATTTTAAATATATTTTTTTAAGATTTTATTTATTTGACAGAGAGAAACACAGCCAGAGAGGAACACAAGCAGGGGGAGTGAGAGAGGGAGAAGCAGGCTTCCCGCAGAGCAGGGAGTCCGATGTGGGACTCGATCCCAGGTCTCCGGGATCATGACCTGAGCCGAAGGCAGTCGCTTAACCAACTCAGCCACCCAGGCACCCCTGTATTTTAAATATTTTTATTTATTTATTTATTTGACAGAGAGAGGGATCACAAGTAGGGAGAGAGGCAGAGGGAGAAGCAGATTCCCCACTGAGCAGGGAGCCTGATGTGCGACTCGGTTGTAGGTCCCAGGATCATGCCCTGAGCCGAAGCAGCCGCTTAACTGACTGAGCCACCCAGGCTTCCTGTAAACCAAACATATACTTTTATGCAGGTATATGTTGTTGGTTGAATTCTCCAATAAAAGTAATGGTTCCAAAATTTAAGAAAGGTGCCCCCTGGGAGTTGCTCCCTTCATTCACCTGCTCTTCCACCGTGCAGGCGTCCTGCCCCTACTCCCAGGTGGCCTAGAGCGCAGTAGGAGGCTGTAGGTCAGGTTGGAAAGACTTCAGCTTCTCGCTGTATGCAGGCCTTTTCCAGCATGCCTCCAGGGATGCCTACTGGAAAGATTCGGGTCTGGGCTTGGAGGGAGTGTCCCTTTAGCCTGTTTCGATTCTGGGCCCTAGGCCTGCCTCCAGCCCAGGAAAGAGGCCTACTCCACATGGAGTACATTAGCTTATAAGGGTCCACGCTGGGCTTTGTTATCATCAGAAGCACATGTGTGCCTTCCCCTCCCTGTGTGGGGTGCATCAAAAGGAGGAAGGGCTGTGTTGGGGCAGAATTCCAAGCCTAAAGATCTTCAACCCCTTGCCTCATCCGTTCCCAAAGTCCAGCCAGTACCTGGGATAGAGGCAAAAATGGCGAAAATTAAGTTCAGGCCAGGCCTTTCGGGTAAAACCGCTGAACCAGTCCCTAGCCAGAAAGATCCAATCCTCAAAAGTGACGCCATGTTCAGACACTTCCAGTCCACGCTGGGGTCCAGCCGGGTCCTGAGGCTGCCCGCAATCTCCTTCTCTCCGGATTGCTGACATCTATATATAAAATAGATTCCCATAAACAGACATTTTTCAAAACCTTGAAAACCACAGAAAGTCTACCTAAAGGCTGAGAAATGTAAGCCTGGAGCCTATTTTCCCTCTGACGTGGGAATCCTGCCCAGTAGCATTCCCCAACAGTGACTGCCAAAAATGGGCAGGATCAGCCCTCCGGCACCAGGCCATCGCCGCCAGCCCCAGGCAGGCCCCACCATGGGCCCCCAGAGCTCCCTCCTCCCCAGTCAAGTCGCTGCAAAAACAAAAAAAAAGAAACAACAAAAAAAGAAGGCTCCCTACTGGAGCGGGAAGAAAACCGGAAGAGCAGAAAGCTGTCTCTCCGCGGCTTCACAGGAAGCTCCGCGTCCGGCGCAAAGGACCCTGGGAGGCCTGCGGGGCCACTTCCGGTTCCTTCCCGCCAGCCTCTTACCTGCCGCCCGCCAGCCTCTTACCTGCCCCTCTCCAGCCCTTGTCTCTCCTGCCCTTTCCCTTAAAGCCTCTCAGAAAGGCTCAGACTCCCCAGTGCTGCTCTCTGCACTGCTTGCAGCGGCTTCTGGCCCCTGGTTCCTCGGAGGCTTCCCCCCATGGGCGTCGCCGGGCCTCCAGAGCGCCTTCCAGTCCCCGCAAGCCCCGGATGCTGCCCCCGCTTGGCTTTCTGGGAGCAGGTCTCCCCGCGTCTCCTCCCACATCGCTGACTCTTCGCTGTCGGTCCCATTTGCGGCTTTTAGCTTCCACGCTTGCCCCCCATCGTCTATTCTCTTCACACAGCAGCTGGGTGGCCTTTTCAACACAGCAATCAGACCCGGCCAGTCCCCTTCTCAGAAGTCCCAGTGGCTTCGTCTCATTTCCAGAGTCAGGTCCAAAGTCTTTCCCAGGGTCCCCATGCCCTGGATGACCCTAGGGCTCCCCTACCCTGTGGCTCTCACCTTCCAACTTGCTCCTCCCGGCAGACCGGCCTTCTTGCTGTTCCCTAAATACCAGCTCGGTCTTGGGGGTCTCAGCCTCGTTGGCCCCTCTGTCCCAGAGTCTCCCCGAGATCTCTACATTGCCTCCCCACTGCCCAGAGAGTTGATCGTCACTCTGTTTCCTCATTGGCAAGGCTTGTCCTGTGACTGCCTGTCCATCCCATCGTGACCCTGAGTTCACACATGTGCATTACATACAGTGTGTTAGACGCCATTCGCCACCACCTCCTTCACTAGAATGTTCGTCTGCGGGCAGGGACTTTCTTGGCCTTACTCACTTCTGCATTCCCAGAACCTAGAATTCTGACACACAGTTGGCATTCAGTAATACGTGTTAAATGATGAATCAAGGATAAAAATATATACTTTAAACATTTTAACTTAAAACACTTATATTTCTTTAACGTAAACTCTACACCCACATGGACCTTGAACTCAACCCCAAGATCAAGAATCCCGTGTTCTACCAACCGAGCCAGCCAGGTGCCCCTATTTGCCAATATTTTGACATAAGACCAAAGCCTTTTCTTTGAGCCTGGTGCCCTCACTGGGGACCCTTGCTGTCTCCTTTTTGCATAAATCACACATGTAATGTGTTATCCACAGTTTTAAATTTCAACTTCTTTAGAGTTGGCATGAAATCTCAGGGTCTTGAAAAGGACTTCTGGTACAGAATTCTTCCCTATTCTTATTTTCCCCCAATCTCCCCACACTTAAAGAAAATCTTTAAGTCCATTTTCCTTTGAGTCTTCCCAAATAAGTTCACTTAGTTCTCAAAGAAATAACCCTTTCTTTTCATACTCATTGGACTGGTTTACATAGTATTAAGTTGGTTGACATGGTAGGTAATTAAATCACTTAATTACTATAACAGGCACTGTGGGCACAAACTGGTTTAGGAACAGACACCACTCAGCTCAGAGGGGTGTGAGTTAGCGGGAGGGGCTGCCGTGTTCACAGGGCCTGGCGAGTCGGCTTAGGGGAGGGTGGAAAATAAAACCTGTTCTTCAGTATAAAAATCCTGGCACAAGCACGTGGCCACTCAGATGGAAACCACCCAAGAGAATGGGCAAAATTAGGTCGGCTCAATGCAATGGGGATCCAAACAGAACCGGGCAAGAAATTTCCTTCTGCCCCTCCTGGCCCAGGAAATACCCAACGCGCAAAGGAACTGGAGTTAGTTTATAACCATGATAAAAGCTGGATTTTGATAAATGTATTCATCGCATATCACCAGTTAATAAACAGAACATAGTTCTTACACTCCGGTAAGAATCACTGAAGAGCGATTCTCAGTCCTCAATAAATTATTTCTTCCAGGGGGTGCCTGGGTGGCTCAGTTGATTAAGCAACTGCCTTTGGCTTGGGTCATGATCCCGGAGTCCCAGAATCGAGTCCCACATCAGGCTCTCAGCTCCATGGGGAGTCTGCTTCTCCCTCTGACCTTATCTCCTCTCATGCTCTCTCACTCTCTCTCTCAAATAAATGAAATCTTAAAAAAAAATATTCCCTCCAGGTATTTAGACTTCAGAACCCAGAGTGACCCTAACTCTTGCTTTCTTCACCTGGTAACGTTGTATTCCAGACCCAGACATCTGATCTGTCTCTGTTGTTCTGCCCATCTGTCTCCCCTGTGCTGATGCAGATGTTGGCCTCGACTCCTGATCTCCTCCTCTCCACACTCACCATCCCATCATTCACTGAGACCCTCTTTCTACCGGCGAGGCAACTGTGAGATTGGTAATGGGCTCTAAAAGCAACGTCACATGTTTATGATCCCGCAGGCATTTTTGCTATAGCTTTCAAATCCTCCTGTGGAATGAGAAGGATGAAGGTCAAAGCCAAAATGCTTTCCTCTGGGGCACTCCTACGCATGTTTATGACCCTTGCTTTCATCAGACCATAGCTGAGGTTCACACCCTGCTCGCCCTTGTGCCTTGGAAAGTCAGTTTGTCAGATGCAGATGTAAGCTAGCTCTGCTGCTCTGACTCACATTAAAACAGGGTCCTTTGGGAATGACCTGAGAATTGCAGCAGGCCGGGGAAATTCTGAAGCCCACGGAAAGGGTTGTTCTAGTAGCAAAACCTAAAGCCCCCGTAAACCCCATTCCGAGCAAGAAGGGACCTCGTGGGAAGAGAGCGCCTCCAGCCTGCCTGAAGGGCACATGCCCTCGCTGGACCCTCAAACCAGATGCCAGACAACATTTCAACTGTGTAACCACTTCCCGGGCTCTGAGTCATTTCTCCATCATCTGGCTTCCTTTGGAGTTTGCTTAAAGGGAGAATACACTGTTCAGGCCAGTGCACATACTTGGTCTGTTTGATGGGTATATTTTTAATAATAAATTAAGAGCCTCTCTATCTCCTTTTCAGCATGTGTCAGAGACCGATCACGTCGGAGGTCTAACAAGAGGGCTTCTGAACTTGTGAGGCTTTAGGCCAGACCCCTGATAAACATCTCTGTGAGGCTTCCTGGCGTGTTGTCCGCCAGCCCCAGCTGTTGAGGACACCGGGCAAGGTTCTCAGACCCCACCGCAGGGCAGCCCAACACCTGGCTTCAGCTCCTATCAATTAGAAGCAATTAGAATCTTTGGAGGCAAGACGAGGACAGTGGCCTTTCTTAGAAGCTCTGCAGGACAGTCTAGGCTGCCGGAGTTGAGACCCCTTGGCTAAGTGTATCTCTCTTTCCAAGATGAAGACATGGCCCTCGGGTTCTGGAACCAATCTGGTCTTCTGATCTGTATTCTACTAAGCACTTGTGGTCTTACTAGTTACCATAGACTGAGGGCCTACTGTGTGCCCACAGCATGTCATACACGTCCATATGCAGTATCTGAAACCTATAAACAATCCTGTAAGGTAGATAATTGTTATTCCCACTTTTAAATGCTTTATTTAGGTGAAGTTGAACAAAATTCACACAGTGGGATCAGTAAAGAAGCCAGTACGTCTATCCAGGGTTATCTGATTTTGAAGCCCAACCTTCCCCCAGTAGGCTATTAGTTTGTCTCTCAGCCTTCAATGACTATAAGAACGATGGTTCACATGCTCGCATTCCAAATGTTCTTTTCCCCCCAGATTCCATCCATAGAGAATCTGGGCTGGGGAGACTGTTCCTCCAGAGGCTGCCGACATGAGAATAATTGTTCAAGAGGCTCAACACATTTGTTATCGTGATCTAATTTTGGAGAACAACCATCTAGAGGATAATTTTGAGATAAATTACATTTGTGTTTTTAATCAAGGGGCCAGTGTTATTATGAAATAAGCCATCCTCTTTGCTTATTTTAATCCTTGAGAAAACAGTAACCTTCCCCATTAAACTCACTCTGGCCCTGATTTTGGAGACTTATTGTGAGGTTTGGATCTGACCATCTTGTTCGTGGGACAGCGGAATTGGGTGCATAAAATATTGAAACCGAGAGCCCTTATTACAGATCGTGCAGATCTCCCAGACTGACAGCCCTGTTTAGAGTCACCCTAGGATTGACCATACCTGCTCTGGGTTCTACAACAACTGTGAGGGAACCAAATAGCTGAGCTGAGTTAAGTTACTCAAAACACCAGCTTATGTAGAACTTAGATGAAATCACACACAGCAAATAAATAAATAAATAAATAAATAAATAAATAAATAAATAAATAAAAATAAATCACACATAGCTTTTGAAGGAATCATCCCCTTGGAAACTGGACAGTGAGGTGTCCACAGTCAAGGTCAACGAGGAGCACCGTGTTGGGGATATTATCCCATTCTTGGGCTGCTCCCAGCCGGAACCCTGAAATACTATGCCATAGAAAGAACTGATGAGTACAATGGTTAACACAGTGTCTCAAGCTTCATGGGAAGCCCATAAATATTTGTTGAGTAGATGAGGGAGTTGGGACGGAGATGGCACGTCCCCAGGACTTTTTGTATTTATTGCATTATTGCACTGTATAAATCTCGCCGATTCCCAAGTGAGGAAACTGAGCTGCAGGGAGCACAGAGCTAATACGTGGTGGAAGCTATTTCCAAATCAGTTCTGTCTGCCTTTGGGCCTCATATTCTTCTCCGCACCACTTACCAAGAGCATCGCAGGAGAGGACATGTCGTCTGTCTGGGATGGAGGGTTCTGACTTTCACCCAGCTCTCGTCCCTATACAAGGTCCTGGGTTTGGGCCCTTGAGAGAGTCAGCTCAAAACATTCAATGCGTATCCGTCTGTCTGCAGGGCCCTGTGCCACATGCAGCCAGGGATGAGCCAGATGGGGCCCCTGCCCTTGGGGAGGCTGAAATCCAGTAGCCAGGCTAGCCCAACTGCCAAGCACAGCAGGTCAGGGGACACAAAGAAAGCAACTACATCCAGCTGGGCCATCAGGGAGGCCTCACGAAGCGGCTGGGGTTCCAGATAGGCCTCGAAAGAGAACCGGAGGCAGAGGCAGTGGCACGCTCAAAGCCCCAAAGCAGAAAAGCTCAGGACTCGGGGGACAGTCCCCGGTGCCATGGACGGACTTCAAACCTGCCTTCCTGGGTCTAGCTCTCAGCCTCCCCACTTGGTTAGCAGTATGACTCTGCGAGCCCGTGCAGTAACCGTCCACATCCTCTCTTCCTCGCCTGCAACACGAGAGGCCATCAGCCTCCCTTCAAGCTTGCTACACTGTCTTCCCCGCCACGTTTGAACAAGCTGGAGTCCCAGAGGAGAAAACCATCCCATGGCAGGAGGGGAGAATGAAATAATGCATGTGGACGGTGAGGCCGGTGCTCGCCCATAGAAGGGCTCTGCAAGGGTCAGCTCTTACGTTCCACGTTTGGGGGTACATCAAGCCATCCGATGTGACTGCAGGTAGGAAACGGGCAGAAGTATCTCTCCATCCAGAGCACTTGGCACACTGCTTGGTATCTCTTAGACATAATTAGAACACAGCCCCTTAACCTCGCGGACCTTCCCTATAAAGCAGAGGACATAATAGCTACTTCAAAGGCTGCAGATAAGGATTAAAGCAGACGAAACCATCGAAAGCATGCCACACAGTGCCTGACGTGTGCAAATGTGTGAACCTGGCTGCTTCCAGAGTCAACTCCAGGCCTGCTAGTCCTTTCCAAGGCAAGTACAAGGTCAAGTACAAGCTTACCGTGTCCCAACCTGATCAGGATCCAGGGAGCACACTTGTTCTGTGGGATGCTGATAGTGTGCTATGGCAACTCATCAAAAACTCAAGTGCTAAGTACTGCTATGTGTTGTCTATGCTAGTTTTCGAGAAGGTGCTGCTAAGAGCACAGAGATTCAATCGGTATGGTCCTGGGATCGGGACCAGAGGGGCAGACTGGCGAAATTGAGGAGAGGATCTCAAGGAGCCACAAGTTCATGTGGGATTTCTGTACCCGACAGAGATGGCGTTTTATCAACTTGATGAGGGGAAGGCATTTTACTCAGTGAACAGCACTGAAAAAACTAGCTAGCTGTTTCATTTCCGCTTTCATTCCATACATCAAAGACTCTTGATGTGCACGGAAAACAAATGGAATCATTTTTAAGTCATTTTTGAAATCCCCATCTAGGGTCTATTCAAGCTTCCATGTTTGGAAAAACGAAAAACAAAAAACAGAAAAAAACCCTCATTGTTTAAACACAGCAGTAAAGCAGTCCGTGTTTAGGATTCCCAAAGAATCAACCGCATGACTTCGTTCTGCCCTGCAAACTTGTTCCTGTTTCAGGGCTTGTGTGTTTGCCGGCCCCCCCAGTGGCCGGGGTGCCCTCCCCCAGCGCCCGGCATAGCGGACTCTTTCTCAGCCTTCAAGTTCAGCTCCAATGCCGCCTCCTCAGCAAGGCCTTGCCTGTCACCCCATCTATGGCAGACCTCCCCAGTGCAGTGACTGTAACCCTCGGCCCCCTCATTCCTCTCCTACACATCACAGCATCTAATGCCCTGTCTTGTTTGTTCCCATTAGAGCATAAACTCTTTGAAGGCAGCCAGTCTCAGTCATTTCTTTATTGCTTGGAAGAGTGCTGAGGACCAACTACCTGCTTAACCGTACTTCCTGAATGAAGCAATGAATGAATGACCCCTTCTTCGATTTAAGTAATCTATCCAGGGTCTGGGTGACACTCTTTCAAAGAAGCTGATGTGTTTTTCTCTTAACCATAATAGAACCCTTATGAATACACCTGTTACTAATCTGTTTTATCTTTAAATGCCTACCCACCCGTGCTTGGTTTCTCGCTCGTATGTCTGGAGCGGAAGAAATGCTGCTTATTGGAGCACTAAGTCTTTGAAAAGGCACAGATTCGTAACTTTGGCAACTAATGTGTTGGGCTGATTTCATTTCACACTTGGATGCCAAAATATGACACACTGCCTCCAAACCGAAGCTTCTTTGTTCACCTTCTGATACATCCTTAGCCTGCTGGCCCCACACTCGGGAGTTCATGGTCAGGGTGAAGGGGCTCCATCAGTCAGTGGTCTGCCTACACGGACTGCAGAGGGGATGTGCCTGCGTGTCCTGCCCCGCTCGATGCTCAGACTCAGACCCGCATCCGGGGAAGACTGATCCCCTTGGCTGTGAACCCCCCACACCCATGATGAGATCTGGCCCCGCTCTTTCGCTCTTTCCTTTGCACCTTAAACACCTGGTGAGGGGCCTAACCAAAATGCTTTTGCTCGAATGCTCTCTAGACAACAGTTCTCCTCAGCAAAAAGTCAAACAGAAGAAACAGATTGACTGTGGCCGACCGGATTTCCCAAATGGCAACGGTACCTCCCATCCCACTCGCTCGTCCTGGGCTGTGACGCTGACGTCCCTCCCACCACACAAGAGGATTTATGTCTGCTTCCCTTCCACCTGGGTGACGCCGTGGGGCCCATCAACCAAGGCTGTAAGGCCGGAAGGATGCTAGGTGACTCCTGAGGAGAGAGCATTAAAACGCCATGTCCTTTTGCCGTGCTCTTTGGGGATGCTTCCTCCTGGATCCCAGCTCTCCACGCTGTGTTTGAGGTGTCTGTGGAACACCTCGGTGGAGCTGTCCAGGAGACACAACTGGAAGCGTGTGGGTTCCAGGCACGTGGGCGAGAGGTGAGGCTCTGGTGGTCACTGATGCCAGGTGATGATGGGCGCTGTCCGGAAGTGTGAAGAGAAGGGAGGGAATGACCTAGAAGAGAACCCTGGAGAACACCCACTCACACCCACACCCACACCCCCCCGGGGCCCAAGCGGAACCCTTCCCTATGTCAACTTCTACAGCTAATTCT
The DNA here is from genome assembly GCA_004023965.1 of Spilogale gracilis. Taxonomy (NCBI): domain Eukaryota; kingdom Metazoa; phylum Chordata; class Mammalia; order Carnivora; family Mephitidae; genus Spilogale; species Spilogale gracilis. The sequence goes on along the minus strand of PITA01005630.1, from coordinate 51,510 downwards.
TCCATTGGGTCCTTTGGATTCTCCTCTCAGTATCTTGTGTCCCAGTACCCCCACCTCCATTCCTGACACCATCTTGTTCAGGCTCTCTGCCTTCTTGATTGGATTACTACAAACTTCTGTGGCCTTCCCCTTCCAAGCAGGAGGGACTGACAGCCACATGGCAGTTAAAATGATCTTTCCCTGAGAAATTAGCCATGTACTTGAAATCCTTCAGAAGTCCCCTGTCATTTTCACAAAATCCAAACTTAATAGTTTAGTACATCAGGACTTCTGGATTTAGAACTCTACCTTTCTTGCTCCATATTGCCAAACGTAGCCTGCTGTAGCCACTTGAGACCCGCACTGCCCAAATATGTGGTGTTCTTGTGTGCCGGGTGCCCTCCCACATCCTGTTTCTTTAAACCTGATGCCTCCCCCTCTCGTTTCCTGGATCCGAAAAACCTTACTTCTTGAAAGTTCCATTCAAGTAGCACTTCCTCTGGGAGGCCTTCCCTGCCTGGCAATCTGATTTAGATGCTCTTCCTCTGTGTTCCCACATTAGCTTATTTATGTCCCCATTATGTTTCTCAACAAAACGCTATCGTTGCAATTGATTACTGATTGATCTGATTCCTTCGCTGACCTGAATATACAAAGTCTCGTTCAACTTTGTGTTCTCGGCAGCTGACGCATGGATGACCGTAAATATGGACCGAATAAGTACATCATTGCTAACACTTCTTGAGTGTCTTCAAAGCCATCCTCGCTCCCTGAATCCTCGTCACACTATGCGCTAGTGGACACCCACAGAATTCCTCTATTTTTTTTTTTTTTTGAATTCCTCTATTTTCTAAACACGGTCTGCTCAGGCTGGGCTGTGGAGGGGGTCTGCCTCTAGAACCCGCTCGTAACCACGCCACGTGACCTCTCATCTCCTTCTGGACATTCTACTTACATTTCGTCTTGTTTTTTAAGTGAATCTATATTCTACACTGGAAGCTTCATGAGAATAGAAGTCGTCATCTTTATGGGCCTTGCAACAACGGATACAATGCTTTTCCCATAATGCCTCCTTCCCCTAAGTCATTAAATACCTAAGAAATCAGTGTGGGATTTCAGCCCAAGTTTCTAGGCAACACTACTAGAGCACCCGTGGCCCTGAGGTATACCTAATGCATCTTGAGTCTGTTTCACGACACTCCTACATGATACTGTTCCTTCTGCTGCTTTGTGAATGAGGAATGGGGACTCAGGGGGCCAGGGAGGCAGGAATCGGCATGGTCCCCGAGGGACCAACATTTCAGATCCACACTGGTGCTGGGGAAGACACACCAAGAGCCCTCTGCCAGAGACCTTGAGGAGATTCTCCTGGAGAGACACAGCAGGTGGGACCGAGGGTTGGGGGCCCTCCCTCCGCTGATGGGACGGCACCCTGAGCACCCCACAGAGGGCGGGGCAGCCCCAGGGAGTCTCGTCACCCTCTCTAGTCCGGCCTTTCATCTGTGCCTGCCTTATACTCACTTCACAAAACTTCTTTCCACAAGTTTTCAGGTGGCCCGTCAACCGTTTTTTTTTCTTATCCTCCTTATCTCTGGGGTCCTTAACATGTATCATTATAGTAAAATCAAGCGTTCCATAAAGGAAAGGAAGCTTTTTCAATGCCAGAGCAAATGATACATTTTTGCCAGTGAAAGCTTCCCAAAGGTCCCCAACATTCTTCAGCAGGAGGCTGCACATTTTATCTGTCCGTCCTCGCTTATTTAAATACCTCAAAACCACCGCAGACTCTGGGAGACATTCGGGGAGCTCACCCAAACACAGTCATCACCTCGGAAGTACAGTCTGCATTTCAGCTTTTTACCAAATCTTCAGTTCTGAAGTCACAGCTCTGGTCGTGGGGCACGTGTGGGGCACACAGCCCGAGCCCGGGACCTCCTCGCGGGGCACATGCATCCACGCCTGGGCCCACTCACACTACGTGGCAGTGTCGGTCTATTAAGAGCAAAAACTTGTAAAATTTCGGTACCTCCATGCCATGGAGCACCGTGATCCGACCCCCAAGCCTGGTCCTCTTCGTGGGCTCCCAGCCAAAGGCTCCTCTCCTCCCAGTTGTGCGAGCTGAGTCCTCCCTGCCACGCCTCTTTCCTCATCTCCAGGCAGATGCCAAGTCCTGTCCCCCTGAGGCCTCATCATACCCCCTCTGGCTCCTTCCACACCAGAGCCAGGAGCATTTTCTGGTGGTACAAATCTCCCTACTCCTCCCTGCTTTGGCAAAAGATCGTAAACCTGATCCCAGTTTGTAACTAACTCTGCATTCAGTACATTAATGTAATTTCACACCAGTTCTAATCAGTAGCTGTACATCGAGGATATAGAGCATTTGTGAGTTACAGCAATCAGAGACTACAGGCTCGACTGTGTTCACGCCAGGAATTTAAAAATACATCTGTTGAACACAGCGCAACAACTGGTAAGATTTTTAGAATGATAAATGTATGTAACACTGGGAAAAAAGGGGGCTTACCTGTAGTTATCTTCTCAAGCTTCCATTATTACATCTAATAATCTAACCCACTGACATGCAATTTTACAAGTTCACCTTCCTCATCATTCTCTCGTCCCTGCTTTTTTCTCTTAAAATCCATGCAAAAACTCCAGCAAGGTTAAACAAAACTGGCCACAGAAGTCCAGCCAAGAAAATGTTCATTTCTGCAGCTGAAAACCAACACCGTTTGGAAAATGGTTTCTACCTGGGGGGAAAGACTCCCGACAAACAGGGGCTCAGGCAGCATGATTTTACTGTTTTGTTTTTGGGCCTTGCAGGGGATGGAGAAAGACTTTGTAATGAGAGGGCTGAGTATAGTAAAATCAAGATTGTATTTTATTCTTCTGCAGAAAATTTTCCTTATAAATGACCTAACACACAATTTCCCGAATTTGTTGGGCAAGCAGTATGTCCCTTGTAGAAGGGGAGGTCACACCTCAGTCTATTTTGAGCATGTCTTCTTTTTTCTTTTTAAGATTTTATTTATTTGAAAGAGAGAGAGATCACAATTAGGCAGAGAGGGAGGCAGAGAGAAGGAAGCAGGCACCCTGCTGAGCAGAGAGCCCAATGTGGGCCTCGATCCCAGGATCCTGAGATCATGACCTGAGCCACCCAGGCACCCTTGAGCATGTCTTCTGTTAACATCAGCCACAATTCAGAGGTCCCTAAATCCAAAGGACCTGAAGGCTCTTCCAAAGAAAGCATTTAGCTAGGGACTGGGGACAGGCTGCCTTCTATCCTAACCCTGAGTGGAACGTAAACTCTCCCCCCAGTAAATTGTAGCACTCTGTGTCCAACTACGTGTGGATACAGAACTAAGTAACTAAGTATGAGCCCTGGAATACAAACCCAGCCAGCTGCTCCTCCTCGTCTCCCTGCCTCATCTGGGACAAAGCACGAGGTTCTCTGGCACAGCCTCCTAGTCAGCTAAGAGCCCCACCTACCAACAGTCAATGGCCTTAAAAGCTTGGCTCTTCAATTCTTAGCGTGTCGGTTTTCTCACTTCTGAACAACCAGAAGGCTTTTCCTGGTACTTAATATGGCCTCTGCCCTTTCCACCTCTCTGTCCCCACTGAACCACAGCAAAACATCCTCCAGATGGCAACCTTCAAAATGCTGTAAGGACAGTGCTCCAATACCCCCCCTTCAATTTCCCATGACTGTTCCTCAAGTAATTTGGTTTTTTCAGAATGCTCCCGGTCAACTCCAGATTGGCAGTGACCTTACAGAAAAGTGATATTGAACTTGAGAAGGTCCACTCCAGGAAGTCCCGACCCCGGATGATTAGAATCACCTGTGAACGTTCCAGAGCATCAGAACAGTCGGGGATGGGTGTCAGGGGTCTGAACATCTGTACAGCTCCCCAGTGATTCTGCTCATCACCCAGATCTGGGAAGGACTCCTCAAACAGGATAGTGGGACTATTTTTCTTGATCTTAAAAATAGAATTTTGCTTATTTGAAGACAATTAGGAGGTAGGGGAATTTTAATTAAGTCTTCATGTTAGCATTTAATTATGGGGCAAATCACTGATAACAGGTGAGGAAATTCAAGAAAGCAACCGATTTTTTTGGTGAATTATATTAAGCAACATACTGTCGAATGGCACAAGCTGGTTTCCTCAGGAATCAGGTCCATCGTAGCTGCACGGGTGAATTCCTGAGAGTAAGTCGAAGTCTCTCCTCAGGGAACTTGGGGCGGGGGGGGGGGCGCAGAATAAGTATTCAAATCAGGTTGAGAAATTGTTTCTATTACCGAAGAGTATCAGGAGTTAATAGTCTTAATTTATTACACTTACTATCTTACTATCTCCAATCCCTTTGACTGTTTTTGATTTCCCGATCTCTCTGAGGGTCTAGCAGTCTGCGATGTCAATACTTTTCTATTCCATTTTTCTCTACCTGTTCTGTACTGCTGTGTACATATTGAAGCATACAGCTGACTTTCCTAGCAAGTCGTTTCCTTTGACTCCTTCCTAGGTGGTAGATTCCTCAAGGGCAAAGACTATGCCTTCGACTTTCTTAATGACCTACAGCGAGCAGGTAAGTATTGGTTATTTGTAAAAATCTTTGAACTTCTACAACTCTTCCAAAAAGTTGAAAAGGAGGGAATATTTCCTAACTCATTCTGTGAGGCCAGCATTACCCTGATACCCAAGCCAAAGATAATTTAAAAAGCTAGACCAGTATTCCTTACAATATTCATGCAAAAATCACGTACAAAGTACTGACAAAGCAAATTCGGCAGCATATTAGAGACTGTATACCAAGACCACATGGGATTTATTCCCAAAATGCAAGGATTCTTCAACGTATGAAAATCACTATAAAACATTAACAAAACAAAGCAAAAAAACCCCAAAGGATCATCTCAGTGATACAGAAAAAGTCATTTCACAAACTCAATACCCTTCTTGATACAAACACTCAAAACTACAGATAAGACAGAAACTTCCTCAATGTGAAAGCCACGCATGAAAAACTCACAGCTAACATCACATTCAGTGGTGCACAGTTGAAAGCTTTTCCTCTAAGATCAGGAACAAGGCAAGGATGCCTGATTTCACCACTTTTACTCAATGCAGTTATAGCCAGAGCAATAAGGTAACAATAAAACATAAAAGACGTACAAGTTTGAAAAAGACGAAGTAAAGTTTTCTATTTGCAAATGATGTGATCTTAGATGTAGAAAGATATAAAGATTTCTCCCAAAACTGTCAGAATAAACAAACTCAGCAATGTTGCAAAATATAAAATCAGTATACAAAAATCAGTTGCATTTCTATACACCAACAATGAACGATCCAAAAAAGAAAATTAAGAGAACAATGCATTTACAATGCCATCAAAACAATAAAATACATAGGGATAAACCTAACCAAGGAGGTGAAAGACTGTTACATTGAAAACTATACATAAAATAGTGCTTAAAGAAATGAAAAGCAACACAAATAAACAGAAGACATCTTGTGTTCATGGAAGGCAGATTCAATGCAATCTCTCTCAAAAGCTCAACAGCAACTTTTGCATTCATTTTAAAAATCCTAAAATTCATACGAAATTTCATGGGACCCCAAACAGCCAAAATAATCTTGAACAACAAAGTTGGAGGCCTCATACTTCCTGACTTCAAAACTTATTACGGTATAAAAAAACAGTGTTGTAGTGGCACAAGAACAGACATATGGACCGGTGGAACAAAATAGAGCCAGAAATAAACCCTCACGTTGATGGCCAACGGATTTTTGATAAAAATGCCAAGATCATCCAATGCGGAAAGAACAGCCTTTTAAGAAGCAGTGTTGGGACTGGATATCCACATGCGAGAGAACGAGTGGGACCCTTACCTAACACCGTGTTTAAAAATTAACTCAAAATAGGGCACCCAGGGGGCTCAGTTGGCGAAGCAAGACACAAGATGTCTTCTCCTTCTGATCTCTCCTCTCACGCGTGTTCTAATAAATAAAATAAATCTTTAAAAAAAATTAACTCAAAATAGATCAAAGACCTAAATTAAATATAAGAGCTAAAACTCTAATAAAGCTTGTAGTAGAAAACACAGAGGGGAAGTTTCATGAGAGTGGATCTGGTGTAGTGATTTCTTAGATATGACACCTACACATCAAAATTAAAAATTTCCATGCATCAAAGGATATGATCCGTAAGAGAGTGAAAAGAAACGGGAGAAATTATCTCCTGAAGAGGGATTAATATTCAGCATTTATAAAGAACCCCAACAAAGAAACAATCCAATTTTAAAAAATACACAACCCAACTTTAAAAACAAAGAGCTTGAACAGACATTTCGCGAAAAAAGTTATACAAATGGCCAGAGAGCCCATGAAAAGATGCTTAACATCACTCATCGTCAGGGAAATGCAAACCAAAACCAGTGAGGCCACTCACACCAGCTGGGATGGCCACTACCAAAACACTCCAGGGAAGACGGCAATTGTTGGCGGGGTTATACAGAAACTGCTGTGCTGGTGCATCACTGGTGGGGAATATAAAGACATGTAGAAAACAGCATGGAAAACAGTTCCTTAAAAAGCTACAACAGGGATGCCTGGGTGGCTCAGGTCACGATCCTGGGATAGGGTCCTGGGATAGAGTCCCACTTCCGGCTCCCTGCTCAGCGAGGAATCTGCTTCTCCCTCTGCCCCTCCTCCCACTTGTACTCTCAATCACTCTCTCTTCCTTCCTCCCTCTCAAATAAAATCCTGAAAAAAATAAAAGGCCAAACAGAATTACTACATGATCCAGCAATCTCTCAGATATTCATACATCTATGTTCGTAGTGGCCTTACTCAAACTAGCTCAAAAGTGGAAACCACTCAAATGGCCATCAAGAGATGAATGGATAAAAGTGTGGCCTCTCCATGCAATGGAGTACCACCGAGTCCTAACAAGGCAGGATAGGCTGACGCGTGCCTCAACGCGAACGCAGCTTAGTTATGTAAGTGCGTAAGCCAGATGCAAGAGTTCAAATACTGTAGGATTTGAATGTTACCTAGAGCAAAGTCATAAAGAAAGAAAGCAGAAAAGGAGTTACTAGGGGCTGGTATTATTTAAGGGGGACAGAGTTTCTGTTTGGGAAAATGAAAAATCCTAGAAATCAACGGTGATGAGAATTGCTTTACATTGTGAATGTGCTTTATGTCACTCCACTGCACAGTTAAAAATGGTTAAAATGGGGGCGCCTGGGTGGCTCAGTCGGTTAAGCCTCCGCCTTCAGCTCAGGTCATGACCCCAGGGTCCTGGGATCGAGTCCTGCATCAGGCTCCCTGCTCAGTTGAGAGCCCGCTTCTCCCTCTCCCTTTGCCTGCTGCTCTCCCTATTTGTGTTCTGTCATATAAATTTTTTTTTTAAAAAAAGGTTAAACGGCAAACTGTATGTCGTGTGTATTTTCCACAATACAACACTTTGAAATGACATCCACAGCGAAGGTCTGGGCAAAGAAGTTCTACCTACTTGATACCTGGACCTACTAGGTTCCAGCTGAGTGACTTTGGGAAAATGCCTCCACCTCTGGGGAGTTTTAGTTTCTTCTTGTAAAATGAGGATAGCATATATTCATAGAGGTCATCGTCAAGATCAAAGGTAAAATGCTGAGTTTAGCTATGGCCTATCACGCCATCAACCAACAAATGATGGGCTGTTTTAGCAACTCTGGAAATAAAAAAAGGTAGTATGTTATCATAGAAAACACAAGTGAGGGGCGCCTGGGTGGCTCAGTTGGTTAAGCGACTGTCTTTGGCTCATGTCCTGATCCCGGAATCCCCAGATCGAGTCCTGCATCTGGCTCCTCGCTCAGCAAGGAGTCTGCCTCTCCCTCTAACTCTCTCCCCTCTCATGCTCTCACTCAAATAAAAATAAAATCTTTTAAGAAATTATTTAAAAAAATAAATGAACAAAGGTAAAACCTTCCACACGAGGTGTGCGATACAGATGCTTAGAAGACAGAATGCCATCTGAGGTCCCCAGTGATGGTCTAGTTCACCCGTTACTGCACAGACTGTAAGAAGCCTCCTTCGGAGAGATGAATACACAAGAGTGTTTCCTGGAAGGTGTCCCGCAGAGGAGGCAGATGACAAAGGCAGGATTAGCTGACTACAGACTGAGACACTGAGCAGGGGAGGGAGCGGGGCTTCTAGGACCCCAGCACAGGGGACATACTCCCCCAAGGCACAGATTTTGCTGGAGCAATCACTAGGCTGGGAGGGACAAGGAACATTTTGCCCAAGATTCTGTGATTCTAAATTTACATTTTTAAACTTAGAAATTGGGGAAAGACAGCGCTGCTACGTGAAGACCGAGGCAGGTGCACCATGATCACACACAGGGACGTGAAGGCACCTGCTGTTTTACACGCACCGAAGGCTGTTCTGGGACAAGCTCTTTGGATAAGGGAGGTAATAAGTTCACAGCAAAAGCAGTGAGGCCGTTCCCCAACTGCATCCAGTTCAACTGGAAAAAAAACAGGGGTAAGGGGCACTGTGTCTGGGCAGTCGAAAAAGCTCGCCTAACTTTGGACTTGCTGAAAACTTAACTATTAAGAGTCCACTGTTGTCCCGAAGGCTTACCGGTAACATGAGCAGGCCATTAACACACTGTATGTATTTTATACATTGTGTTCTGACAATAAGGCTAGAGAAAAGAAAATGTTAAGAAAAATCCTAAGAGAAACCACATTCACAGCGCTATATTTAATCGAAAAAAAAAAAAATCCACTTACAAGTGGATCCACAGAGCCCAAACTTCCATGTTGTTCACGGATCAACTCTTCTTCTAATTCACAAAGAGGAAAAAAAAAACACTCAAAAACCCACAAGCACAAATAAACCAACTTTAATAGATATTATTTTGTATTTATATAGCGCCTTCTTCAAGAACCTTAGATGCTTTACAGACATTATATCTAATTAATCCCCACAACAACCCTGTGAGGTAGGTATTACTCCCATTTTACAAGATTGGGAGACTGAAGCACAGAGAGGTTAAGTGACTTGCCCAAGGTCACACAGTTAAATTCACTGAAGAGCCAGGACCTGAGCGTCTTAGCCTCCCGGCTCCCAGTTAAATACCTCATGAGAGAATCTTTAATGAAAAGTATCCTTAAAGAAAGTATCAAGAGTAGTATGTTATGAAAGTGAGGTCTTTCTACTGCCATCACGAAAAGGAAAAAACCCGATACTGATGGTTAGAGGCAACAAGACCCATATATTACACATTTCCTTTCTTCCCTTTTCCTGAAGTCTCACAGCCCCTGTCTTAAGCAATCTTCTAAAGGTAAGGTTCCCAAGACAGAAGCCACATGACTTAGCAATGAGACTTAATTTAGAATATTTACTTTCAGTTACGATAATTTATAGAAATTTTTATCCCAATATACAAAAAATATGGGACAGCCATCCCAACAAACATACACGGTTAAAGAGCAATCAGCCACCATTACAACCGAACCCCACCCCTCGTTTCAACCACAGTCAACCGACACACAACCTCACAATGCTGTCTATATGGGTCACTTTTCTTACTAAATTCTTGCATTTTTTCCCCCAACCCTAACCCTATGTTTTTTAAAGTATACTGAGTTTCTGATAAGCTTCAAAAATGTTTTATGTAGATGCAGCTGTACTATGAGTAAAAAGGAAATTGAGAACCATCATCCCACAGTCCCTCCCCTCACAACTCATACTATTAAACACGGTGTAGATGTGAACAGTGTGTGACTACCAAGGAACTCAATAAAAATGCTAGAACTTCCTTTAACATGAAATTTTACCTTGCTTTTACTGTATTTTTTAAATGCAAAATGTAGAAACAAACACAGCGTAGAATTCCACTGCTGTACCTCTATGCAAATGACTTCATCTATCTCTCTTATCCATGCTGTGGCCTCACTCAAAAAAAGACGGACTCAGCCTCACTTGACATCTCTCTGCGCCGAATGCGACAGAAACACAGCCACGAGTTCCAAGACAATTTGGTTTAAGCCCTCAAAATAAAAAAAATGTATCCACTTCCACACCTGTGACCTTCCCCACATTCTCGGTCGGGATTCTCTGTGCAACGCTGTCACTGGGCAGGCCACGTGAGCTGTAGAAACCCACTCCAGCCAGCCAAAGGCTTTAGCGACTATCGTCTTAAAAAAGCACGCTGTCAAAATACATCATCATTTTCTCCCAGCACATCTGTTTAAACAGCCCGATTAGCCAAGTGACCCTGTTGAAGATCAGTTCATGGAACGAATAGGTGAAGTCATTTCCTGAGCTAAAAGATACAGATAATAAATGTTAATAAATAGCAGCAGACAAAAAATTTTTTCGTGTTTTTTTCATATTCAACAGTATTAGTAAAAGAAGTTTAGAAAATTACAGCAATTAAAAAAAAATTACTGCCTTAAAGAACATCCAAGGCCTGATGACTATTATTTTGAATATATATTCAATTATCTCCTGCACGTCACACTTGGCCACCGTCAGACACTTACTGATGCGCGGGCAAGTGCCCCCCGCGATGGTTCACAGACGTTTTACATTACGTGTATCACTTCTTAAACCTCCCAACAGAAGGAAGTCTCAACAAATGCAAAGCGTAATTTCTGAACACTCTTCCAGTAAGATTTGTAGAGAGGAAGGGAGGGGGCGGGGGGAGAACAGGACTTGCTCGGTGTGTTCCTGGCCCGTGTCACGGACACTTCGTCCTCGCCAGGTTCGCAGCGAGCCACGCGGGCTGCTGGGGTTCCGACAGACGACTTCTCTCCAGGGTAAAGAATGACATTGGCAAAGAACATAACTGCTGTGACACCAATTTTCCAAAGACGGCCTCAACTGGAAACGTTAGAGCACGTAAGAATTCTCAAGACTGGTGTACCCCCATGGAGCCACAACTTCCTTTCTCGTTCCAACTGCGACAGGGAATTTCTGACAGTTTTTTATGGTACTGAAATTAAAGCTGAATAGCTGATTTATAAACTATAACAAAAGGACAAATATTTAGCCAGAGATATCAGTTCCTCCTGAAAAAGAGTATTTACTTCCTCTCAATGCAAATTTTTAAGGTATCCTACGATTTAAAATGGAGTTTAAAATTCATCTCAAAAATAGAAACAAACAAAAGGACTAGTTAAACTGACAAAAACTAATAAAAATATGCTCAAATTTCCTGACAGAATCATGGGCACTTCACACAATACTTAAACTCTTACCAGTTTTAAGTAAAATAAATAAGAAAAACAAAATTATAGTTACAAAGCCAGTCTTTCCCCTTGGGGAAACAAACAGCCACTTTTGACCAGTTGTTCCCTACATATACATATACTGTATATTATTATAAGCTTCTTCAGAGAAGCAAAACGTATTTGCCTTCCTGACACTGGGTTCTAGCGATCTGTTAGTTTGACATCAGGAAGGCAACTGCAAGTGTTGGGCCCAAATGTAGTTCTGGTTTACGCTTGAAAAGACCACCAAATGTTCCTTCTGTGTATCTTCAACCCGGGCAGATATACGCAGTGTGTTCAGTATGATCTCCTAAATGATGGATACAACCTAGCACGGATCCCTAGTCTTCCTACTGCACCCCCAAGGAGTTCAAATCATTACTGGTGCAATTAATAAAGAGAAATGCATGTCAATTACTGGAAGGCTGTTTTACAAGAGGAGCTGCTATCTCTGATTTCCCTTCCTTGTTGTGTGGAACTGCGCGGACAGCATGATACCTGAGCAAACAAATCAATTACCATGATAGGAAGAGCGTGTTAATCCATAGTCTTTGCTTTATTGTGTGCAAAGTGTGCTACTGCCCCCTGAGCTTCCTGCATTTCTCTTGTCTTGAAAAATCAGTGCTTGATCCTTTCCAAAATAACCAGAGAAGAAACGAGGCAGAGAGTATCTCTTCATCACGGTCCCCTCAGTCCCGAGACTGATAGAAAAGGATGTAGCCAGACTCAGAGTTCTTTGAGATATCTGATGTCAACCCGTAGAATTCTTCAATAGCTTGTGCATCTATTTTCTGTGAGGCAAAATGGAAATATTAGTATAGAACTGAGTCTACGTTCCAGTAAAGTCTTCCACATTTCTTACAATCATGCCTTTCATTTTCTTGTTTATAAAACAGCTCTGCACAACGAGAATGCCTTAAATTGAAAAGACAGATCACGCCAAGTACTGGTGAGAATGTGAAGCACACGGGGCTCTCAGACCCAGCTGGCAGGAAGACAGAGGGGAGGCGACCTTGGGGAATCTTTGATCCAGCAAGTCTATCCCTAGAGAACAGGATTACCTGGACTATATGAAACCACCACTTCCCAACTACTTGTGACCCATGAAAATGGCAATTTCACATGGCCCTACCTAATGTATACCCAAGAAAAATGAGTGCGTATGTCTAGCATTAGACAAGGGTGATCGAGGCAGTTTTACTGATAACATTCGGTAAGGGATAAAAAGGCAAATTTCTAACTTGTTATAGTCTTACATGGGAAGTCACAGAGCAATAAAACAGAACCACTACTAGCGGCAACAAGAATGAACTGCTAGATACAAAAGAAGTCATACTGGATGAGTCCATTTATATTCAAACAGGGGCAAAATTAATCAGAATGATATAAATCATTCATAGTGGGTTTGGAAGACCATGGGGAAAGGCGAGGGAAAGCTGTGAAGACTGACCAGGAAGGAGATAAGGGAATTTACCGAAGGTGTTAAAAAATGTACTCTCCCTTGATCCGGTCAGTGGTTAGAGTGTGTGTGTGTGTGTGTGTGTGTGTGTGCGCACACCCACATGTCAAAGATCAAAGATTCAAGGGTCTCTTTTTTTTTTTTTTTTTAAGATTTTATTGATTTATTTGACAGAGAGAAACACAGCCAGAGAGGGAACACAAGCAGGGGGAGTGAGAGAGGGAGAAGCAGGCTTCCCGCCGAGCAGGGAGCCCGATGTGGGACTCAATCCCGGGTGTCCGGGATCATGACCTGGGCTGAAGGCAGTCGCCCAACCAACTGAGCCACCCAGGCGCCCCTCAAGGGTTTCTTAAGATTGGTGTACTTTCAGTATGTGTACTACAGCTCAATAAATTTTTTTTTTTTTTTTTCTTAGACAATGAAAGATTTTTTTAAACTAACTCTCTTGTCGAAAGCTTTTCTTTGCTTTAGCATTCGGAAAGTCACCTGACCATTAAAGCATGGGGGTTGGCTGTCAGGGAGTAAGATGTAGGAATTCGACTATAATCTGAAAATGTCGACATTTATCTAATATTCGTCACCTGTCATATGAACAACAGTCTGGGAGAAAAAGGAGAAGAGTAAAATATAACACACAAGGTCAAAGAAAAATAAGAAAAATCAGGAACTACTTACTTCTACAATGTCGTCATCAAACAACAACCAAAAATCATGACTCTTAACTATTGCAATATAATGTCCTCGATTAGGACCACTAAAACAAAGAGAAAGAAAAGTTAATTATACACAATGTTTATTAATATCACTCTTCTATGCCCTCACCTTCATGTTCTATAAAGGATAACTGAAACCGATAAATACTCCCTTACCTATTCTTCCCCAAAATACCAAGTCACACTGACGTGAATCGGCATCAGTTTTATAATGAAATAATTAGTACTCTACTTCGAGAGCTATAACCAGGGTTCTATTTATATCAAACTGTCATTAACATTTTTATCTTTGTAATAATTTTTAATTATATTGTTCAAAATAATTTTCAAATTTGCTTCTCTGAAAAATGCAAATATGTAAATATATTTTTTGGCATTTGGGAGGGATAGAGGGTGGAGGGTCACAGTCCCCTGAGTTCAACTACAGAACAACGCATGTAAAACTTTTTCTAAGTCTTATTCCCTTGGCCATAGTTTTTCTCTTGAGGAAAGATACCATGTGATGCCTAAAAAAGCAAAGATATCACATCCATAGTTCTGAAATCAAGCCTGACCTTCATATACTTTTTTAAAAACAAATGACATTTTGCTAATGTTAGTAGTGCTATTTTTAAGGACCTGGATCTTAGCATCATTATAATTCTTAGGATTGCCTCTGTAGCTCATTTTAAACAAATCTGGAATGAAGAAATCGACCAATGCATTAAAATATGGGTGGGATTATTTCTTTTAAAAAAATATCCTTTGTTTTATAAAGGACACAGCAAAGATTTTAACCTCTCCCAGTTTAAGTATGACTCGCTATAAAAGCTTCTGTGTAATTCTTTGTTATAATTTCATTATAATAATATTATGGAATTTGAGATAATTTTCAACACAAACTGCTGCTTACAGTGAACAGCAACATCAGAGAATAGAATGAGAAGCCTCCTGTGTTCTTGTCTCGCTCCTCTGACCCTGTGGGGTGAGGCAAGTACCTCAGGTAACAAAATGACAAAAACAAGAGGACAGCTCTTTCTCCACAGAAGAAAATACCTCAGAACTTTAAGTCTTTTAATGCCAAAATAAATTTAAAACATATATATATAATATATATATTTCTCTTTTCTATTGGGTTCATCTAAAGAGTCTTGTGTTTTATAGTGAGAAGGTAAGAGTTGTTTTTTTGTTTAAGGTGGTGAACATAAAGAAAGGTCTCGGGAAGGCTGAGGAACAGAGCCCGGGAGGGAAGGAGGCAGGTGGGCTGAGGGCCGGTGGGTGTGAGACTAAAGAGATTTGGCAACTTTCTCCTTTGGCAAAGAGACAGTTTGAAGAACCAAAGACAAAAGTTAACTACAGAAACTAGTCAGATGAGGATGGGCTGAGGCTAATAAACTTTGACTTAAGAAAGCCATGGATTAGGGTCTTGCATTCTGAACATAAGACATGCTCGGTTCAGTCCGTATGAATGCGTCGTGTGTTCAAGTAACTGCTGGCTGCTGTGGGGGCTAGAGGCGCCCAACAGCATCCTGGCCTCAAGTGTGTTCACCGTGAGGACAGGAGAGAACCCTCCAGAAACACGACACAGGGCCCGAGAGGATATAAAAGCAGAGCTGCAGCGGTAGTGCAGCCCAGAGACCTCACCCAGGAGAGAGGGGAGGTGGGACGGGGAGGGCTGAGGAAACGAGGATGGCTGGTTACAGCGGAGCTGGGGCCTGAGACGGGCCGAAAGGATCCCTCGCGCCAATTCTGCAAGCACCTGTTGGAAATCTATTTGATGCCAGACACTGGGGAGCAACAACCCACGAGCTGGGCTGGCACAGGCTTGCTGGCAATGAGCATCGTCCCCAGAGGGAGGATGCGGGCCAAGTAAACACTTTACACTCCCATGTGAATGTCACTACAAATTAATCTGGGAAGTAGAAAACAAGATTTGAAAATGGTTTTAGTCTTTTGTTAATGGACAAATCATTCCCTGTTTTAAGAAGTCCCTGTTCTCCTAACGGAAACGGACCTCCAAACTGATAGACACACTCCTGTACAGAGTGGTCTAAGTGACGGCCGGGGGGTGGGGGGAGGCATCCAGCACTTTGGTGAGCACAGGGGCGGGGCAGCGGTGGGGCAGGGCTGGCCAGGAAGGGCACCGGGGATGGCTTTCAGAGAGGTTTAAAGAGGCTTAAGGAGGGCAGGGGAAGAACGCAGTGAGAGAAGATGAATAAGGAGTTGCGCTAGGGGGCCCGGCTGTGACCAGGAATCTCAGAGCTCGTGGTCCTGCGAGTAGAGCAATTCCAAGAACTCATCTAGGTAGAGTGAAATGAAGAACCGTCCCGAATCTGCAGAGGCTAAGAACAGTTAGGTAAGTTATGATGTTGTTACTGTTACGAAACAGGAGCAGCAGCTAAGTGATTGGCATTCCCCTTGACCCTGACACCACAGTGAGGCCGTTATATGGTTTGCATTTACGTAAGAGAAAGTGGACGTGCAGGGAGTACTGTACAAAGCCCCCCAGCCATGAACGGCAGGCACAGAAGCGAACGCCAGGTCTCTCTGACTACAAAACCTCTGGTTTGAATCATTCCACCACACTTAACTTGTCTGCTAAGGTTTTCCTGCGATCAGGTATCTTCAGCCTTCCTCTGGAAACAGAACGCTCCAAACATGGAAAAGAAAGATGCCTGCTGAGGCTTAGACAGGGAGGCAGGCTGACAGGGGCAGTGGAGGGACAGCTCAAAGTGAGAAGGCCAGGGACTTTTTCCATTGGCTGAAACATGCGGTTAGCACAAGCTTCTCCAAGCCAGGGGTAAAAGAGTGAGCAGATGTCTGCTTTGAAATTATATAGGAAATTTTAAACGGTCAATGAAGACTGCATGTTCCAAGTATAAATTTTGACTGTGTGATGCTCCTGTAGTTCTGGGAATTTTTTGAGCTATTGTATAAATGCACATACATAGAATGAGAAAGCACACTAAATCGACTACCAAGAAATAAACATACTGATTGATAAAAATCAGAAAGCCTTTTTTTTTTTTTTAGAGAATTTTATTTATTTATTTGACAGAGAAAAACACAGCTAGAGAGGGAACACAAATGGGGAGTGAGAGAGGGAGAAGCAGGCTTCCCTGCCGAGCAGGGAACCTGATACGGGGCTCAATCCCAGGACTCCAGGATCATGACCTGAGCCAAAGGCAGATGCTTACGACTGAGCCACCCAGGCACCCCAGAAAAACCTGCCTTTAAAGATGATTTCCAAAGCCATTTAAACTTTTTTCATAACCATTAACATGATGAGTATGTGCAATTAATCTCAGAAATAATTTATTCTGCAAAATCTATTTAGGCATCATTTCTACTGAAAATCAGAAAAAAAGAAAGAGGAAAAGAAAAAAGAAATGAAAAGAAAGAGAAAAAGAAAAGAAACAGAAAGAAAAACTAAGAGGTCTTAAAGTTCTTTCAGAGTAACATTTACAGAATAAGAACAACAGTGGAATCTGGGCAGTACTATTTCAGGATATAAAAGTTTAAGGAGGAAATGACAAATGCACTGTGCCTGGAACGCCCCACTTTGCAATCACGCTATCCTGATGCTGGCGCCCCGGGGCCGTCCCGCACACCGGCCCCACGGACACAGACCCTGGCTGGCGCGGCCCACGCCGCACTTACCTTCCACAGTGAACCACGACGGCGACAAGATCGTACATTCTGTCAGGATTGGTCGCATCACCAGAGGTGTTAAACAGACGAAGTTCTAAAGGAAAAACTACCCGGTAAGACAGTTTTGTGTATCGATGAAGCTGATCCATGTATTTGAATCTCTTCAGGTGTAGAGCTAGAATCATGGGCAGTTTTTTAACTTTCATCCTGTTCAAATACACATGGAAACAAAATTTCATGAAAGGCATTCATTCCATGTCCTTAAAAGGACTATCAATCTTTAAAATTCCATTAACAAATAGCTCACGTAAGTTTTAATAGCCCACCACTGCCACTTGAGTCCCCATATTCCTATCAATTATTTTTATATTGGCGAAGCGACATTCTGACCATCTTAAGACTATCCCATCCCACCCATCATCACCAAATGATATCATCTGACTTTGTACTCCACATAGCTTTGCGACAGATGGACTGGCACCAGTCCTTTTTTCAGAAATCCATATTCTGAACTATAGGTCCCTAAGGATCAGGCTAACTGCACCTGAGGCCAACACGATGGGTGGAGGAGAACCAGTCCCTTACAGCTGCTGACTCCTGTGGATGCGAGTGGAGACAGAGAGCCGGTCTCCCGGTCCATATAATTCAGTAACAGATGGATAACAGGACACAGTGAAAAAAGCATTATTCAAGACCATTCCAGGGGCGCCTGGGTGGCTCGGTTGGTTAAGCGACTGCCTTTGGCTCAGGTCATGATCCCGGAGACCTGGGATCGAGTCCCGCATCGGGCTCCCTGCTCGGCGGGAAGCCTGCTTCTCCCTCTCTCACTCCCCCTGCTTGTGTTCCCTCTCTGACTGTGTTTCCTCTCTGCCAAATAAATAAAATCTTAAAAAAAAAAAAAAAAAAAAAAAAAAAAAAAAAAAAGACCATTCCGTGAAAGGTGTTTGCCAGAGCTAAGAAAGAAAGACCGCTACATGAAGAATGATGACTACAGGTATTCCAGAAAGGGAGTTAAAGAACCTGCAAATTCAGGAAGTAAGTTTTTAACTATCAAACAACTGGCTATCTTCCACATTCTAAATAATCTTTAGGATGCCCTTAAATGCCCATTTCTCCCGGACATGACCTCTGCACTCCTACTTACTTCATCTAATGACAGATCATTCTTCTGAAGGCTCAGCTCACATGTTATGAGCCCTGGCATCAATACTCCTCCCTTCAATCCCCCATCAGCACTCTGCGGATTCACTGTGTGTGTGTGCGGTTTATTATGCCATAAAATATTTAAAGGACTATGGGTCTTTCTCTTCTTCTAGGACCTGAAATCTTGGCAGGTAGAAACCATTTTTTCTTTTTTCCATTTTATTTCTCTATTGAGCAACACGCCTGGACATGACAGACACTTGACAAATGTAGCGGAACCGAATTCTGTATGTGCTCAATGAAGCAAACTGCTTTTCATAATTAAAAAAATGAAATTTACTAAGCCACTGCCTCTAATGAAGTGAAAACAAAAATTGTTCTGTAGCATTATACTAAATCTGCATCCTACAAATCTTAAATGTGGTGGGCAGCTTACTGTTCCAGAAACATTCGCTATTCTATCCTGACCTTTGAAAAACATTAGCAAGAATAAAAACATAAACAGATAATCACTCCTGGAAAGAAATCTAGCTGTCTAAGAGTCTTTATCGCCTTTGCCTCATAATCCCACTTCTAGAACAGTAATGTGTCATCTCAAATACAAGATTTCTCTGAAAATTCATTTCCAGAGTTACCTCGTATCGTGAAAAACTGCAAAAATCCAGGAGCCATGCATATGATACAGATACTGTGAAGTTCAATTCCAGATCACCACAGTAAGGTAAATATCGCAATAAAGCCAGTGAAATGAAATTTTTGGTTTCCCAGTGCATGCAAACGTTAGATTTACACTATATTGTATCTAAGTGTACAATAGCATTACCTATCTAGAAAAAACAGATACGTTAATTAAAAAATACCTCATTGCTTAAAAAAGACAAACCATCATCTAAAATTTCAACAAGTCATAATCTTTTTGCTGGGGAGAAGGGTCCTTCCTCCATGCTCACGGCTGCCGACTGATGAGGGCGGTGGCCACTGCAAGCTGGGGGGCTGTGGTAATTTCTCAAAAGAAGGCAACAATGTCTGCCATATCGACTAACTCTCCTTTGCACGAAGGATTTCTCTGTAGCATGGGATGCTGTTAGAGAGCAATTCACCCACAGAATTTCTTTCAGAATTACAGTCAGCCCTCTGGAACCCTGCTGCTGCTTTCTCAGCTAAGTTGATGTAAGATTCCGAATCCTTTGTGGTCACTGCAACGGTCTTCACGGCATCTTCACCAGGAGCGGATTCCCTCTCAAGAAACCACTTTCTTGGCTCATCCATGGGAAGCAGCTCCTCATCTGTCCAAGTCTGATCATGAGATGGCGGCGATGTGGTCCCGTCTTCTCGCCCCACTTCTAACCCCAGTTCTCCTGCTGTTTCCACCACCTCTGCGGTGAGGGCTTCTGCTGACGCCCTGAACCTCCCCACGTCCTCCGGGAGGGTGGGAACCAAGCTCTCCCAAACTCCTGTGAATGTGGATATTTTGACCTCTTCCCATTGTTCTTAACAGCACTGCGTTCCAGAAGGGATTCAATTGACCCTCTCCAGATCCGTCAGAGGAATCACTTTCTATGAACGCTAGAGCCTTATGAAATGTATTTCTTAAAGAGTAAGACTGGAAAGTCAGAATGAGTCCTTGATCCGTGGCCTGTGGCACGGATGCCACGTCAGCTCATCCTGTGCATCTCCGTCACAGCTCTTGGGTAGCCAAGGTGCATTATTAATGAGCGAGCAGCAGTATTTGAAAGAATCTTTTTTTTTTTTTTTCCTGAGCAGCAGGTCTCCACAGGGGGCTTCACATATTCCGTGAGCCGTGTTGCACACAGACGTGCTGTCCTCCGTTTCTAGAGCACAGGCAGGGTAGGTCTAGCGTAATTCTGAAGCGCCCTGGGATTTCCGGGATGGTCAATGAGCCCTGGCTTCAACTGAAGTCACCAGTTGCATGAGCTCTAATGAGAGAGTCAGCCTGTCCTTTGAAGAATTCTCCTCTCTAGCTACGGAAGTCCTCGATGGCGTCTTCTTCCAGTAGAAGGCTGTCTTGTCTACACTGGAAACCCGCTGTGGAGTGTAGCCGCCTTCACTGTCGAGGCTGGACCTTCCGGAGAACTCCCCACGGCTTCTCCACCAGCCCTTGCTGCTTCCCCTCGTCCTTCCAGCTCCGGAGCTGGCTTCTTCCCTTAACCTCATGGGCCAGCCTCTGCCGGCCTCACACTCTCCTTCTGCAGCTTCCTCCCCTCTCTCGGCCCTCCCAGAATCACACACAGCCAGGGCCTTGCTCTGGAGCAGGCTTCGGCTTAAGGGGATGCTGGGGCCGGTTTGACTTCTCTCCAGACCACTCGAACTTTCTCCCTATCACCAGAAAGGCTGTGTCACCTTCTTATCATTTGTGTGCTCACTGGAGTAGCGCTTTTAATGTCCTTCAGGAACGTTTCCTTTGCGCTCACAGCTCGGTGGATGTTTGGCACAGAACACGTGGCTTTGAGTCAGTCTTGGCTCTCCACGTGCCTTCCTCCTTCATCGTAACCATTGCTAGCTTTTGATTCAAAGTGAGAGACATGTGACTTTTCCTTTCACTTGAGTACTTAGAGGCCACCGCAGGGTTACTAACTGGCCTCATTTCAATTGCGTTGTGTCTGAGGGAACAGAGGGGCCAGAGGAGAGGGAGAGAGGTAGGGGGTGGCGGTGGATGGAGCAGTCAGAACACACACGTGTATCGGGTAGGTTCAACATCTTTTATGAACACAGTCTGCGGTATCCCCAAACAATTACAATAGTGACATCAAAGATCACCGATCACAGATCATCGTAACAAACGTAATAATAATGAAAAAGTCTGGAATACCATGGGAATTTCCAAGATAGGACACAGAGACATGAAGTCAGCAAATGCTGTTGGAAAAAGGGCATTAATAGACTTGCTTGCCTCGGGGATGCCATAAGCCTTCAACTTACATAAGAAAAAAAATGCACTATCTGTGAAGTCCAATAAAACAAAGCACAATAATGCGAGGTATGCCTGTACCTATACCCACCTTACACAAACCCCTTCATGTAAGAGGGAAGCATCACCAACTCACTTTTGAGACGGCATGATCCTGATACCAAAACCCAACAGAGGTATAAGAAAATTACAGACTAGTAATAACCCTCATGATATTTCAAAGATGTGAAAATCAAGACAACATTATCGAATCCAACAGCATATAAACCTCAGTCGGTAATGACAGAATAACTCTACTAAATGCAATAATCTTTTTTCCTCAGGTTCTTTCTAAATAAAGACCAGTAACTGTAAAAATGGAAAGATGTCTTCATCTTCCTAAATTAGCAAAGTAATAAGTTATTAACTTAAAATATTAGTACAGCATCCTCCTCTTCCTGAAGAAAAGCAAACTGCCCTGAAATTTTCCAGCAATTTTAGATCTCAACAGAAAAGGTATGCTTATCAACAATGTGATTTTTAAAAACAAGCAAGTCTTCTTCCAACCTAATCAAAATATTCTGCCAGAAAACCGCGAATGAGCAGACATACTCTCTTGGCAAAAATGCATTGCCCATGTTACATACCGGGTCACAAACTCCGACCTGCAGCAGCCACCGTAAGGAGAGGCAGCGGGCCCATCTCCTTCCCATCTGGGGTCTTACTACCCAGAAGCAGACCCTGACGGGGGAGCCAAGAAGGAAGGGAAAGGAGCCAGCTAAGGGTTTAGTCTCTGGAAAAGCCACGCAGAGGGCAGCTCCAGCCTGGTCCCGCCAGGTAACTGGGCTTTCGCTCTCCTCTCCATCTGCTGGTCAAAGGTCACGGGAAAAGACACTCTCAGGGGCCTCCTTCAGCAACAGGTCCAGGGAGTGCCCCGGAGAGGAGGCAGGCTGAGGGCATCCTGCAGGAGTGGGGGCCGTGGAGAACGGCCCAGAAGGCTGGCTACTCCGCTGCGGGCAACAGACGGCCCCAGGAACGCACGTGCCGCATTCCAATGCTGTCTGCTGTTTGGATTTTTTACCCCTCCTCTGCCAAGAAAAACCAGAAATCACTTTTCTAAAAGTACATTTTCTCATTGGTATAAAACATGGGAGCCCAGCAGAGAGGTCTGTACGTTGAATGTGGGCCAAAGGGCACTGACACTAACTCTGCCGGAAGAAATTTAACATCCCAGCACAAGCACGTAAGAACTTAAAAAATTCCATTGGCAGAGAAGTCTTTTTTTTTATTTTAAGAGATTTTTATTTGACAGAGAGAAGACAGTACAAGGGAGGGGAGCAGCAGAGAGGGAGAAGCAGGCTCCCCGCTGAGCAGACAGTCAGGCGTGAGGCTTGATCCCAGGACCCTGGGATCATGACCCAAGCTGAAGACAGACGCTTGACTGACTGAGCCACCCAGGCGTCCCAGCGGAGAAGTTCAGACCGCACAGAAGAGTTTCGTGGCTGTACACACATGAAGTCCCACATTCTCATATACTGTCACATCCAGAAGGCCTACCTGCGGCAAGGAGGGGGAGGGGTGAACAGAAGCTAGGACTACATGTGAGGAAGACGCAAGATGACTGAGTTGTGAGCACCAAGAGGAGAGTCAGACAGAGTGGAGCCTGACCACCAGCAGGTGTTCTCAAGGAAGGCAGGTCAGCAGACAGGGGAGACAGGGGAGGCGGCGTGGAGTGCCGGGGGGCGGGGGGGGGGGGGGG
>PITA01005630.1:0-28553 GCA_004023965.1 Spilogale gracilis | reverse complement strand
CTCAGGAATGGAACTGGTACCCTTACAAGAGACGCTAGACGGCTGGCTACCGTCCTTCCGCCACGTTGAGGACACGGCGTTGAGAAGGCATCAGCGAGGAGGCAGGAGGAGGGCCCTCACAGGCACATGGCATGCTGGTGCCTAGATCTGGGCTGCTGGCCTCCAGCACTCCAAGAAGGACATCCCTGCCGCTACGGCAGGGTACGGGCCACGGGGACTGGGGCTGTGGCCTATGAGGCCGCCCCCATGACAGTAACCGTGACCAGGCCCGGCACGTGGAAGAATCAGACACGGATCTGCTTATGAAAATGGAGCAAAAGGGAAGACCTTGCCCTCAGAAACAGGAAGGCCCTCGATGACTAGACCAGGGTAGACGGGAGACAGACAGCGGCCGTGACACGGCGATGCTGGCCGCCCTGGGCACCGCACGAGTCCCCTGGTGGCTCACACAGCCAGCCCGGCGCCTGCAAGTGGGCTAAGCCGCATCCAGCACAAAGGGAGCGTTGGGGGAGAGAAGAGAGGGGAGGACATGCAGCAGAGAACCAGTCAGGCCAGCTCAGCTCCCAGTGCCCGCCCTAAGCACACTCCCACCCCCATGCCCAGAGGACAGGAAAACACCCTGGGAAACAAAGCCATCAAATCCTCCCGTATTCCAGTCCCTCTCCTCCCTAGGATTCACCTACATTTACCAAGGCAGTATTCTTCCTGGGCTGTGCTGTATACAGTTCAACAGGACGGCTTTATAAAATGGAGTCTATGGGCAGATAAATTCTGTATAAAGCTAGATAAAAAGATAAATTTCTCCTATTCAGTGGGTCTTCTCAGAGTCTCTAATAGGAAGCATGAATAAATAATGAAGAGGAAATTGTATTATATAGCAAATTCATTTCATCATGGAAAACTTATTTTATGGTAATATTTGCAGAAATTGTTCTTCCATATTCCAAGATTGAAACCTTTGGTTTTGAAGAAGACATTGTACTTAATACAAACACAGATATATTTTGAATGAAGGCCAAACCACACACTCTTTTCTGTTGTAGTTTAAAAAACCATGTAACATATACCATCTTAATCCTTTCTAAATGTTCAGTGCAGTAGTGTTCCTGATGAGCACCTCTGCTGTGCACAATTCTCTACACTGTTTCATCTTGCAAACTGAAACTCTACACCCACCCAACGAACTCCCTTTTTCACCTCCCCAGAGACCCTGGCAACCAACATTTTACTTTGTTACTAAGAATGTGACTACTTAAGATTCCTCGTGTAACTGCAGTCACCCAGAACTTGTCCTTTTGTGATCAGCTTATTTCACTTAGCATAATAGGCTCAAGACTCATCCACGTTGTGGTATGACAAAATTTCCTTCTGCCTTAAGGCGGAATAATATTCCACTATTATGTTCATCCCACATTTTCTTTATCCATTCAGCTGCTGGTGGACATTTCAGTTGATTCCACCTCTTGGATAATGTGAACACTGCAGTAATAAACAAAGGACTGCATGTCATCTCCTGACCTGCTGTTTTTGATTCTTTTGGATGTGTATCTAAAAGCAGGAATGCTGGGTCATATGATAATTGTTTTTAATATTTTGAGGAACCTCCATACTGTTTTCCAAAGCAGCTACACCACCAACAGTGTATAAGGTTCCAATTTCTCCCCATCGTTACCAACACTTATTTTCTCTTTTTCCAGTGTGACCATCCTAACAAGTGTAAAGTGATACCTCACTGTAGTTCTTATTTGTAGTTCTTTGATCATTGGTGATGTGACATACTTTTCATATGCATGTTGGCCATTTGTTTATCTTCTTTGGAGAAATGTTTATTCAAGTTTCTTGTCCATTTTTAAATTGGGTCATTGGTTTATGTTGTTGAGCTGTAGGAGTTCTTTATATATTTTGGATAGTAACCTCTTATCACATATTGGTTTTCAAACATTTTCTCCCATTCATGCCTTTTCACTCCGTTTATTGTTTCTTTTATTTTGCGTAAGTTTTTAAGTCTGATACGGTTCCGTCTATTTTTGCCTTTGTTGCTTGTGCTTTTGGTGTCATGTTTAAGAAACAACTACCAAATTCAAGGTCGTCAAGATTTTCCCCTGTGTTTCTTTTTTTAGGAGTTTTATAGTCCTGGTCTTTTGTTTAGGTCTTTAACCCATTTTGAATTAAGTTTTGTATATGGCATAAGGGTCCAACTTCATTCTTTTACATATGGATATCCAGTGTTCCCAAAACATTTGTTGGAGAGACTACACTTTCTATTTGTAGCCCTGGCACTCTTGTAGATCATATAATCATATAAATGAGAGTTTGTTGCTGGGCTCTCCATTCCGTTCCACTGGTCTTCATGTCTGTCCTTATTGCCACTACCACACTGTTTTGATGTTTTGAAGCTGAAAAGTATGAGGTCTCCAGCTTTGTTTTTCCTTCGAGATTGTTTTGGTTTTAAAACATCCTTTAAGATTTCCCATATGGAACGCCTGGGTGGCTCAGTGGGTTAAAGCCTCTGCCTTTGGCTCAGGTCATGATCCAGGGTCCTGGGATCAAGGCCCCCATCAGGCTCTCTGCTCAGCAGGGAGCCTGCTTCCTCCTCTCTCTCTGCCTGCCTCTCTGCCTCCTTGTGATCTCTCTCTGTCAAATAAATAAAATCTTAAAAAAAAAAAAAAAAAAGATTTCCCATATGAAGTTTGGATATTTTTTTCTTATGTTATCAAAAAATGCAACTGAGATTTTGATAAGGATTAAACTCAATCTGCAGACCACTTTGGGTAATAGGACCATTTTAACAACATTAAATCCTCCAACCCACAAACACTGGTTATCTTTCCATTTATTTGTCTGTATCTTCCTTAATTTCTTTCAGCAATATTTTATAGTTTTTCAGTGCATAAGTCTTTAGCCTCCTTGGTTAAATCGATTTCTAAGCATTTTATTCTTTTTTGATACTACTATAAATGGGATTGTTTTGTTAATTTTCTTTTCAGATTGTTCAATCAGTGTACAGAAATGCAACAGACTTTCACGTGCTGATTTTCTGTCCGCACCTCTGCTGAACTTATTAGTTCTAACAAGGCTTTTTGCTGTTGTTGTTTAATCTTTAGGGTTTTCCGTATATAAGATCATATTATCTGTGAACAGAGATACTTCGACTTCTTTCCCCATCCGGATGCTTTTCCTTGCCTAACTGCTCCAGGACTTGCAATACTACGTTGCAGACAAGTGGCAAGACTAGGAACCCTTGTCTTGCTCCTGACCATGGAGGAAAAGCTCTTCAGTTTTTTACCACTGGGTATAATGTTAGCTGTGGGCTTGTCAAAGCACAGATGGCCTTCATTATATGTTGAGGTATGTTCCTTCTATCCCTAGTCTGCTGAGTGTTTTTATCATGGACAGGTGTTGAATTTTGTTATAATTTTTTTCTTTATTCACTGAGGTGATCGAGTGGTTTTTGTTCTTCAAACAGACTGAACCATCCATCCATCCATTCTATTTATTTATTTGAGAGAGAGAACATGTGTGAGCAGGAAGGGGGGATGGGGGAGAGGGAGAGAGGAATCCTAAGTAGGCTCCACATGGGGGCTTAGACTCACAACCTTGGTATCATGACTTGAGCCAAAATCAAGAGTCGGACTGACCACCCAGGCTCCCCTAGACTGAAACCTTTAAAGTCAAAATGACTTTTGTTTAATAAGAACAATGATCTGTACATCCAACACAATCTTACTGTTATTCTGAGACTAGAAACTACAGACTTTTATAGCTGGTAGGGATCTTAGATATCAACTAACCCAAAAGAGACCCAAAAAGATTAACTAAATGACTTGCCCAATATCACAATGGAAGTTATCAGAAGGGCCAACATTAGATCCTATTAGAAAATAGTTTCTGTACTGCTATCTTTCCATAAACCTACACACCATTTATCTTACAGAAATACCCTAAAACCTGTGTGAAGATGTGTACGTGGGTAGGTAACAGTGAAAAGGGGGAACAATCCAAACTATTAGATTTAGAGGCTCAGTAGATTATGGTATGCCCACGTAAAAGGCACTATACAGCACCTCTTAAGAATGGTGTAAAAGTGTACTTTTTAACTGATGTGTGTAATTTATGAAGAGGAAAAAGTCATAAAACCTGTACAAAAAATTCAATTCCATTTCAAGAATTACATGTATACATACACATACCCTTTAACAATCTAGGCTATACACAAAAATGTGAACAGTGCTTTTATAAATGATGATTCTTAACTGACTTATACTTAATCTGTATTTTCTAATTTCTTGACAGTATATATATTCCTCATGCATTTTCATAAAAGACCTAATATTAAATAATACATTAAATCAAATGGATGTCTTCAAAACAAACAGCTGGAGGTGGTGGGCAATTTCTCCTTGCTCATGCCTGGCGATCTGTCCCTTCTGGATGAAGAAGAGCTTGTGCTCACGGACGCACCTACCTCCCCACGGCCAAAGCCGCTTGTCAGTTGCACGCTTCTTAGCTGTATTTAGTCCTCAACTCTAGCTTCCTCAACCAACAGTCTTAGGGCCTTCCACATTTTCAGGATTAATCCACTCTTATCAACCCCCATGACATAATCAAACTTAGGTGAGGTACTCCCAATCATCTTCACTAGTAGAAGGGAACAATGAGTAATCTGTTTTGACTACTTGTGTCCTTTACCTAAAACGTCTCCCTTCCTAATAGATATATCCGCGTCCAAAATAAAAACAAACGTACAGTCATTTAAAAATATAAGTCCTTGTTCCTTTCATGAATGTTTCAGTGTAACCGTGATGTAGGTCGGGCCCTACAGGGCAGACGTCTGGGCAGGTGGGGAGAGGAGAAGCCCGAGCAGAGCACAGAGCACGTCTGAACGACAGAGAGTTGTGTGCACATGGTGGCTGGGGGCACAAGTTCGGGGACAGACAGGCTCACTAACCAGTAAGTACATATACAAGGGTAATGGGAACAAATGTTTGCTGTCAGAGAAGGAAATTACAATAATATTAAAAAGGAGAAAACTAGAACGAACCTATGCTGTCGGCTGAAACCGTGGATATAATTGTGACTTCGCGGTTCTTCAATACAGTCCGACCAACAGGGAAGACCAACAGGTATAGACGCAAGCACACATAGACTACGTATGTGCACACGACACAGCGCCCAGCTCTCTTCAGTAAGGGGGCTCAGGGACACACCTAGACACCAAAGTCCTGCTTTCTGAACATCACTGTCCTCCTAAAAGCAAGCAGGCCTCCTGGGCTAAATGGCTAGTACCGGAGAGGGGCAGGGGAGCACAAGAAGAGCGTGGGACATCCTGTCGTGCTGCCAAGTGAAGCAGCACTCGAGAGCAGGGGCCAGACAGACAGACCGGGTGCCAGCTTGAAGGGGCCCCCACTGGCCAAATGGTGATGGGGCATAACCCACTGCGTAAAAAAGAAAAACCCTTGAGTCCACGCTGAGATTCAGAAAATGAAAAAAAAAACTACAAGTCTGATGAGGAATGGGTATATTTACAATCTCAAAATAACTCCAAAATATTTTTGAATTGCATAAATGGGCAAAAGCACAGCTTAACAGTGAAGAACTCTGGGAGACATGACCATAATCAAGGGTTCAAAGAGAACTGCGCCAGTAACAGGACGGGCAGAAAAGTGTTAACCTCGCAGGCCTCAAGACTACCCTTTCCAGAAAGGCCTGCTGGCAAGGATGGTCCTTGGTTAACGTAGGAGAACTTGGACTTGAGGAGTGTTCCCACCACTCCCTCCATGGCACGAGTGTCTCAACAGGCCTAAACTGTCTGGACAAACAACCTGATTTATGCTCAATACTTACTTTCTTTCTAAGAGTCTGGAAATTTTGGTACATTGCTAGACAGAGGGTGTCTACATGCCTGGCTCTCAGTTTAAAACCTTGGACACTGTCTGTAATGAGCCTCCAGGGGAGACATTTTGCCCATGCCATAGTCGGCACTGGAGGAGTTCAGTGTGTCTTGTGTGACTCCATGACACTGAGCTCCTGCAAGCCCCCAAGGCTTTCTGCTCAGCCGAGATGCTTTGCTGTGTTTCCCTGTAATGAGTCTAGGCTGGGGGCCTGACTACAGACGCTGAGTCCTGCGAGTCCTTCCAGCGCGTCTCAGGACTGGTCTGAGGGGCCCCCACACGTGAGACAATCACAATCTCAGATAAAAGGATACAATGAGAACAGAGCATCACCTCTGTGAGATGCCCACCAGAATAGAGCCTGAACCTCACCGTAAGAACACATGAGATGAACCCAAAGAGGGACAGTCTATAACATAATCCATAATTTTCAAAAGTGTCAAGATTTTTAAAGCCAAGAAAAGACTGTTCCAAGACTAAAGAGACATGAACACTAAATGTAACGGGTGTTTCTAGACTGGATCCTTACTGGGACATCCGTGCTAATGAAACACACTCCGTGAGAACAGTTAACGTGTCGATGTTACCTGCCCCATGGGGAGTGAATATGGCAACATGAGAACTTCCCTGTTGGTAGATAATAGCCACTCACATGTCCAGGACCATGGGACATTGGATCAGGACCTTACTTTCGAGTGGTTTTGTGTAAAAAAGCATTTTTGGTACTATTCATACAACTTTTCTTTGAGCTTGACATTGTTTCAAAATAAAAATAAAATAACAAGAATGGCGATGACGATTCCATTCCTCGACACCAAATACCACATAAGAGAAGGTACAAGATCCTGTGTGGGACTAGCAGAAGCGAGGGTAGGCGCAAGGAAAGGATCCCTGCCCCTCACCCCTCACCAAGAACAAGTTTACGTAAAGCAGGCAAACTTCAAAGTCAATACTTTAACTCTACTGGTTTATATATTCTTTTTTTTTTTTTAATATTTTATTTATTTATTTGGCAGAGAGAGAGAGAGAGAGATCACAAGCAGGCAGAGAGAGGCAGAGAGAGAGGAGGAAGCAGGCTCCCTGCTGAGCAGAGAGCCCGACATGGGCCTCGATCCCAGGACCCTGAGATCATGACCTGAGCTGAAGGCAGAGGCTTTAACCCACTGAGCCACCCAGGCGCCCTGGTTTATGATTCTTAAACAACTTTTTACTAAGTGTAGAAAACCACCAGAGGTTGCAGAGCTGAATATTGTTTATGCAGGAATAACTCAGTGAGTCTTCATTACTTAATGACAATATTAGTCATTTTTACTCAGTGTGAATTTCCAGACCTTTCAGCTAGAAAGGACCATCTACGTCACTCCCTGCCAGAGTCACTACCACGTTTTAAAGATGCCACATTACCGTTTGTGTGCTTCCTGTTTGCTGCGACATTCTTCACAGTAATATTTGTATTCACTGCACAGAGTTTCTGTGTTGCTGAAACCCCTGTGTGAAATGCGAAATAAATTTATTGCATCTGTACCAGAAAGCCGTGTATTCATTTAAAAATGCTCCAAAGACAGTCATTAAATTTCAAAATAAATTAGCTCTCCAGTTACCTTAAGCAGTGAGTGATCGATGTGTTTTGTTCCACGTCAACAGAAAGGTCTAAAAAATCTTCATCTTTGCTGCTTATCTGTAAAAATAGGGAATTGCCTTTGATTTATTTAAACATCAGTAAATCAGTGCTCTGAAATGACAGAATTAAATGCATTCATTCTATTGCTAGTACAAATACATGAAGAATTCATTTTCTCCAAGTGCAAAGGAAATCTACTCGCTCTGGATTATCCAAAAGGACACTGAGTAAATGACTCTCCACACATGTACAGGCTCAACAGCAACATCCACCTGCGACTGATTCCCTTTCTGGCAAAGGCTAGGTAGGATGTGGAAGAAATCCCGTTACTTTCCAAGACCTTGGTGAAACAAACTGCCCACATATACTAATACTTGAAAAAAAACACAGGCTAAGACTGAATGGGATGCTTGGCAAAGGGCACCACACCTGTGCTGTTTTATCATTCAAGGAGATAATTTAGCTTAAAATGCCAATTTACAGTCTTTACTGATGATGACCTCCTTTAAGCCTTCTTCTTCTTCTTCTTCTTCTTCAAAAAACTAACATAGGGCGCCTGGGTGGCTCAGTTGGTTAAGTGACTGCCTTTGGCTCAGGTCACGATCCCGGAGACCCAGGATTGAGCCCGCACTGGGCTCCCTGCTCGGCAGGAAGGCCACTTCTGCCTCCCACTCCCCCTGCTTATGTTCCCTCTCTAGCTGTGTTTCTCTCCATCAGATAAATAAGTAAAATCTTAAAAAAAAAAAACTAACAAAGTTCTGTTTGAATTATGGGTAACTCATCTGATAAAAAAATTCAAGTTATTACTTATTCATTTGAATTGGCTTAGGACAGAACTTCAGACATCAATTTTCCCAGCTTTTTTTTTTTTTTTTAATATTTTATTTCTTTGACAGAGAGAGAGAGAGAGAGATCGATCACAGGTAGGCAGAGAGGCAGGCAGAGAAAGAGGAGGAAGCAGGCTCCCTGCTAAGCAGAGAGCCGGATGCGGGCCTTGATCCCAGGACCCTGAGATCATGACCTGAGCCAAAGGCAGAGGCTTAACCCTGAGCCACCCAGGCGCCCTTCCCAGCTCTTTCCTTCAAAGACTATGCTTTCGGTAAGCACGCCACAGGAGATCTCTGACTGTGCCTCGTGCCACAAGGGCCATACACCCAGTGCAGTAAAAACTTCCCTGCCTCAACAGTGCATCAGTTTTATAAGCTCAGTATCACTAACTTGTGATAGATTATGTGGCTGTACATATTATGCACTTAATGCAAATAGGAGTAGCTACTAAGAGTACCACGTACGCATGGTCTAGGGACACCACGAGGTAAGAGATCTGGGTCCCAAAAGATTCAGTGAAAAAGAGAGACTTAGAAAGACAACACTGAGAGAGAGGAAAGGGAACGTGAGGTGCTAAGGAAAAACAATCAGCCCAGCTCTGGAGGAAGGAGAGGCAGGGCCTTATGTGTACGCTAAAGAGAAATCAATGTTCGAGAGTCTGTTGTTTCTCAAAACGAAGTCTGTGGTTCTCTGGCACCACCTCAGGGGTCTTGATCTTAGATTTTCATCTTTATTATAACATAAAAATTTGACATAAGGATTGTTCTGGATCATCTGGATATATCTGAATTACTACATGTGGGTTTACAGTTGTGTTGGTACCGGGAACCCACCCAGTGGGGCAGTATTTAACTTTCCGAAGTGTTTGTAAACACGGCCAGTTGTTGTCAGACTGCCATGGTCTAAGGTCAACTCACGGCCAGGATGTGGGAGGCGCAGTAAAGAAGGGTAGGCTGGAGTTGGGGGTGCGGTGTCATCAGCACAGGCGCTAATGAAATGAGACATGACCCTCCCAAGGGAGAGTGAGAAGCACCCCAAAATGAAACCATGGAGGAGGCCCACATTTGAAAAATGAACAGGTGAAAAGAATGGGATCAGAAGAAAGCACCAAAGAACAGAAGAACACAAAGAAGAGGGTGCTGTTACAGAAATTCAACCTCCTACCAATTGGGATATTAACAACCGCATTACTAAAATCTGCCATACAAACACTGCCTCCAAGAAGCCCACTCTCAACCTTCACAACTCCTTCCCAGTCCCACCTGGACAAGTCAGCTCTACTATTCTCCAACGCCCACGGACTCGTGCTTACTTGAACCCCAACACACTGTACTGGAATGACCTATTGGCTGGAAAACTGCGTGCTCACCTATGAGCACCTTGAGATCAGAATCGAGGTCTTATTCATCTTCTGCCAACCTCTACCCGTCTCCTACCTGGCATAGTTGGTACTCAAACAGTTGTGCAAAACTAAATGAAGAAATGATATACATCCACTCTGAGAAATGCTCAAGTTCATCCCTCTAGCTGAATTTGATAAAGGCATGGCTCTAAGGATCATTTACTGAGTCTGGAAGATGATGGTTGAGATTTTGAGGAAATATTCTCAATTCATACCCTTAGTTCTTGGGAGACTATGTGCAAATATATATTGTAGACCACAGGAGGACCTAGAGAAGAACGCGTGGGTCACTATCCATCCGTTACAAATAAAATAAATATTTGAGCAAAACAAGAGTGGGTGATATCACTTTCCTGGCCTAATCCTCACTCCCCATCATCCTCAGTCTGTAACATAAACTTCAACGGCCTTCCACCACAGTATTCCAAAGAGCTCCCAAATCTACTTTGCCAGCTTCCCCTATCACTGCATTTCTCCACATGCTAAGCAAATTTAACTCTTTTCTGTTTTATCAAAGAGGATGAATTAATCTAATACAGACCAAACTCCATCATACCAAACATCAAGCAACTGCCAAATTCTCTGATTACACCTACTATTCCAACCAAAATACTGCTCTAATAATTGGATAATATATTTACTTTCTAAAGCTTAGAACTCAGCTACAATAAAATTTTTCTTTGTAAGATGTATCTACAAAACTTCCATTAGGGACGCCTGGGTGGCTCAGTTGGTTAGGCCACTGCCTTCGGCTCAGGTCATGATCCTGGAGACCCGGGATCGAGTCCCACATCGGGCTGCCTGCTCGGCGGGAAGCCTGCTTCTCCCTCTCTCACTCCCCCTGCTTGTGTTCCCTCTCTGGCTGTGTTTCTCTCTGTCAAATAAATAAAATCTTAAAAAAAAAAAAACAAAAAAAAACTTCCATTAAATAACTCGAGTTGGTTAGATTAAAAAGGATGAGTACTAAGACCAATTCTTACCATCAAGCATTGCCCAAACTCTCACCACAATCAACTAATGGCTGCAGTAATGAGCAATAACTCTTGTTCTGACCCAAAGGCATCTTCACAGGGTACTGATGTATTCAAACACTCATACCTCTTTCACCTGATGTGAGAGAGGGTCACCAATAAAAATGTATTTCCACAGAAAATGTTATTTATTTATTACTACTGTGTCCTTCATTAACTATAATTATACTGTAGACAACAATCATCTTCCAAATGCTTGGTTATAGTTTAAAAGATCAATGTATAAACAAGAGTCATTAGCTCACTCATTGGTATGGGTTATGGTTCTATTTAAAGACCCTATCTTTTTATTCATGGTTGAACCAAAAGGGTCACCACTTGCTTTGAGAGAGAGAGAGAGAGAGAGAGAGAGAGAGAGAGAGAGAAAGAAACCACAACACTATTCACATTAGAACCAAAAACAAACAACAAACAAAAACCACACTTACCTATACAAACATAACAAAATACGTACAAGATCAACATGAGGAAAACTACAAGATGGTTTCTTTCTAATCAAAGAAAATGTAAGTAGGGGCGCCTGCATGTCTCAGTTGGTTAAGCGACTGCCTTCGGCTCAGGTCATGATCCCGGAGATCTGGGATCGAGCCCTGTATCAGGCTCCCTGCTCAGCGGGAAGCCTGCTTCTCCCTCTCTCACTCCCCCTGCTTGTGTTCCCTCTCTAGCTGTCTTTCTGTCTGTCAAATAAGTAAGTAAAATCTTAAAAAAAAAAGAAAATGTGAGTAAATATACTGTCCATGTAAATGGACAGTAAGACTCAAGACTCAAGATGTCAGGTCTTCCCAACTTGTTCTAGACAGTCTATGCAATCCCCTTTGAAATCACAGCACATTATATTGTGGGTAATACTAGTTTTTAAATTTTACATGATTCTATAGTCTATATGGAGAGGCAAGAGGCCCAGCGAAGACAAAGCAATACTCATCAAAACTTGGAGGCAGGTTGTCCTTCAACAGTGTCCTTCAATAACTGAATGGATAAACAGTGGTATATCCACATCATGAAGTATAATTAAGTGATAAAAAGAAACGAGCTACAAAACTACAAAAAGATATGGAGCCTTATATCTTAAGGCTTAATACACCTTACACCTTAAATACATACTGCTAAGTGAAAGAGGACAATCTGAAAAGGCCTCGTACTGTGTGATTCCAACTATATGGCATTCTGGGAAAAGTCAAAAACTATGGAGGCAGTAAAATGATCAATGGTTGCCAGTGGTGTGGGGAGGAAGGAAGGATGGCTCTGTGAAACAGAGAGTGAAACTCCTCTATATGATACTGTAATGAGGGACACGTGTCATTACACATTTGTTAAAACAAATGGAACCACAGAACAGACAGTACCAAAACTGAACTCAAATACGAACTACAGATTTTAGTTAATAATGCATCACAGGACGCCTGGGTAGCTCAGTCGGTTAAGCGTCTGCTTTCAGCTCAGGTCACGATCCCAGGGTCCTGAGATCAAGCCCCGCATTGGGCTCCTTGCTCAGTGAGAAGCCTGTTTCTCCCACTCCCTCTGCCTGCGGCTCCCCCTGCTTGTGTTCTCGCTCTGTCAAAAAAATAAATATTTTTAAATAATAATGTATAATTATTGGTCTATCAACTGCCAACAAATGTACCTCATTAATGCAAGATGTTAATCATAGAGGAAAGTGGAGGAAAGAAGAGATATCTGGGAGCTTTCTGTACTTTCCACTCAAATTTTCTAAAGTCCATTAACTAAAAAACAACAACAACACTGTTCCTTATCCGCCTCCACTAGTGTATGTTTATCTGATTGAGTCAAACAAGTAACTACGCTATTCTTCCAAACATCCATAAAACATCTCTCTTACTTTTCTTGCTTGTGAATTTTCTCTTCCAACAGACAATGCTACTCTTTTATGCTATTAGAAACTAGTCGTAGAATCATTATACAGTAAAGACTGGATTGGGGAAAACTCCTGAGTGGATATTAAATCTTGGGAGAGATTTTGATGAACAAGATATCTGTGTCTCCCCACAGACTGCCTACTAGTTACCAGGACATAAAAACAAGTCATTTTCAACCGAAGAAAGTGAACTCCACTTTAAGAGATCAAGTTAATTTCACCAATGAGAGGCGGAAGGATACTGTGTGCCCAGATTGAGACCCCAAGAAAGACACATTAACTAAATCACTCCAGCCAAGAATGCATATCTGCATCTCAACAGAAGGGAACATCAAACCCAGTATGAGAAATGGTAGATTTTTTTTTTTGAAGGACATATTTTTTAAAAATGTAAATGTCATAACAAGGTAATGATACAAAAAAAGGACTGGGTTACCTGAGCCCACATCAAATCCATTTCTTCTTCCCTACTGCTCATGTTTGTGAAGCATCCAGCAAGTGAAGCGGGTACTTTCCCCCGCTTGAGTGTACACAGTATGCGTTAGTTTTTATTCCAACAATAAACGTAATTGTAGGGAAAGGGAAAACAAACTAATGTACCTCCCTGACCTGTAAGTCTCTTATGGGCTTAACTAAGAGACGGACATATGATTTCCAGAGCATGGCTCTATGGCCTCTTATACTGAAATACACTCAAATACAGTTGACACTTGAGCAGTATGGGGGGGGCGCAGGGGCTGAAACCTTCTACCCGCTGTCCCCGCCGTGGAAAATCCGTGTGTAACTTTTGACTCTCCTCAAAGCCAGCTACTACAGCCTTTGGTCAGAAGCCTTACTGATAACATAAAATCCGATTAACACACATTTTTGTATATGTATCACAGTATGTGTTACAATAAAGTCAGAAAAGAAAATGTCAAGAAAATCATAAATACATTTATAGTAATATATATATTATATTAAAATACATATGTATCTATCTTCACAAATAAGGGGACCCATGCAGTTCAAACCCCTGTTGTTCAAGGGTCAACTATGGTCCGAACTGCATTAAGTATTTTTCTGTCACCTCAGGTGTTCACTGTTAATAAGCAGCATTACACAAGGGTACACAGAGTCCTTCAACTGACAAGCATATCTTTTTTTTTTTAAAAAAAGATTTTATTTATTTGACAGAGAGAAACACAGCCAGAGAGGGAACACAAGCAGGGGGAGTGAGAGAGGGAGAAGCAGGCTTCCCACCGAGCAGGGGGCCCGATGTGGGACTCGATCCCCGGTCTCCGGGATCATGACCTGAGCCGAAGGCAGTCGCTTAACCAACTGAACCATCCAGGCGCCCCTGACAAGTACATCTTTGATAATTCATTTATACTATACCTAAAGAGATTACAAACCTCACGCTCATCCCTCACACTCATTGTCACAGAACTTTCAATAAAAATGAGTTAAATCCGCTCTCTACAAAATTTTAGACATACTTACCGTTTCACAAGTAAGACATCTGGTTTCATTTGTCAGTGTTCCCTGAAAAATCTCATGAACCCACGTTGGGTCTGGTGCGCTGTTGTTGTTCTCATTGTCAATATTACCGTTGGGTAAACGGCCATTTTGTTTTTCCTGCTTTCTTTCTTCTTGTAAAATATCAGCAATTGTATTTAGTAGGTAATTTAAGAATTCATGAGCATCTTGCTGCATGTAGTTGTCAAAGAGTTCTAAAAATAAAAATACATTAGAGAATTACTTCAGAATTAATAACCTGATTAAAACTAAATTTAAAACGAATATCCAAAATGCTATCAGAACTAAGTACAAACGTCT
The DNA here is from genome assembly GCA_004023965.1 of Spilogale gracilis. Classification (NCBI taxonomy): domain Eukaryota; kingdom Metazoa; phylum Chordata; class Mammalia; order Carnivora; family Mephitidae; genus Spilogale; species Spilogale gracilis. Next base: position 14,086 of record PITA01005630.1, on the reverse strand, counting down.
GGTATTGTCAGTCATGAGTAAGAAACAGATGACCTTTCATAAAACCATATGATTAAACTTGGAGAAAATACAGTTACGATGACTGGAGAATCCTCTTTTTAAAGCAACAATACTAAGTGAGTCATGAGAAAAGGGTAAAATCTACCCTCATAATTTATATAATATATGGAAGAGATCAGAAACTGTTTTGTATTAGCTCCTCTTATCATTCCACAAAGATGACATGGCAAGTTTTATCCTTTTATATATTTATTTATTTGACACAGCAGGTTTTAAAGCAGAAGCTGGACAACCTCCTGCCAAGGCAAAGCCAGCTGGGTAAGAATGACACAGAAAGGTTGTGGAAATGATGATGACTAGGCCATGCATCCTAGGGATGCAGTCAGAGGTGAGGCCTGGAACCTGGGACTTTCCAAGGTTCCTCCAGGCGACTCTGATCTGCAGTCAGGTACAGGAAACAAGGGTATCACAAATTACCTATTTGATCCAGATAATCTCTAAGAGCGAGATTTTATAACTCTGTGAAATGATCCCTGTAACTATACAAAGTGAATACATATCACTGAAAAACACTCACTAACATGAAGTGCTTTATAACCTGTGCTTGACATTACACCACCTGAAACGGAAAGGTAAAGGCTTCACAGACAGTGGCATGTGTGATCTTTTTAACGACTCTGTGACACTGTTACTGTCAGCTTCCAAATGAGGGAACGGGACCAGAGAGGGAAAGTCATGCTGCCGGGGAGTGGGAGGCCCAGGACACAAACCAGGTGGTCCGATGCCCCGAGCTGCATACAAAGCAGCAGGCCGGGGAGACCCAGCCCAATGGCACCTGCTGCTCAGCCATCAAACACACATAGAGGACGACCCGGTCAGCAACACTCTGGATCCTCAAGGCACATTTAATAAATTCCAGAAAGATTACAGCTAACATTTTTTACATAAAAGAAGACAAATGAGGAACAAAACTTAGGGAAAGTCTAAGATAAAAAGAACAAAAAAATGACGTTTTAGAAGAGCTACAGTTATGACTGCATAAAATTAAGTTCTGTGCATTAGAAATCACTGAAAAAGGCTTAAGAAAAACATGAAACAAAAACTATAAACATCTTCAACACATGAAGAGCTTATACAAAAGGAAATGTAAATCAACAATTTATAGAAAAAAATACAAAAGGTTAAGAAATGTGAGAAAATGTTCCATCTCATGGTAATCAAAAAGGCCTTGATTTTCCGGTCTGTAAAATGGAGTATCATCTTCCTTTGCAAAGTCACTGGACAAGCAGAATGGGAACAAGTGAAAATGTGGATTTGGGAGGTACGGCCAAAGAACATGAAGACCGCTTATTACTCTTGGTGTCACAAAAGACCTTTAAAAAGCCTCAGATGTAAGATGCAGCTGGTAGGATAAGACTGTCTGGATTCCTGGGATGGTTCGACCTGTAATTATGTCACAGGCAATTTATTTAACCTCTTTCTCGGATTTCAAGTCAAATACAGTAATATTAATGCAGTTCGAGCCACACCTCATTTCTCTTCTGTAAACTTGTCCTGAGGGATTTAACTAGCCTTGAACACAAACCCTTTATGTTATTTTTTAGAATAAAAGCCTTGAGTCCTGAGAGATACTGTATTAGCCTATGTGGACTTAACATCTGATTATAATTTGGTATTCTGTGTGTCCGACGGTTTTTGCCCATGAGGAACAGATCCAAGACGCTGTGACACCATTCCCTATTCCTTGTTCCCAGCAGAAGTCTGTCTGCCACTGCCGACACTGTGACACAGCTCACTGCAAAACCTGCCAGTCGTCTACTCCATCTCCGAGAGCAAACCAACTCAAGGTCGGAACTCTTAGATGGTTCCACCAGTGGATCAGTCTAGGCAAGGCTGGGATAACTGAAGTCAATTACCTTTCACTTTGCCTCTCAATGCAATGATTCCTTATCCCTGAAAATGCTAGGCCACCTCCCAACCCCATTCTCCCATCCTCTACTACTCAGTTGTTTGCTGTTCCTTATTTCCTTCCCCATCCTAGGTATCTTTCTCTTTCTCAACCCTTTCTGCTGTTCCCTCCAGAAACACTTTCTGTTCTAAACGCCCCATCTCTTCAACCTTTGGTATTCTTGAGCTCCCTGCAGCCACTTCTCGATCATTAAACTTTCCTCTGCATACAAAACACTCAGTCACAAAAGCTGTTAAGATGTGGCTCTACTACCCTGAGCCACCTTCTTTCTGCAGTCATCTGCCAACTTCCCCTCATTCACTGAAGGCCTGGTCTGTGGTCTCTTTGTCCATCCTGACTCCCTCACCAACCCTGACACTGTGAGAGTCTGGGCAGCTTCCAGAAGTGTGCGGGACCACCCTTAAAAGTCCCCTTTTCATCTCTCACTCACCCATCCCCTGGTAACAAATCTAGAACCACCCAGGTCTGCTAAAGTAAGAACTAGATGGAAATTCGCTACAGTTGGTGAGGGCTCAAGGAAAATACAAACACACTGGAAAAGTCAGGGAGGAATCTAAAAGGAAGGATAATGGGAGAGGACTAGTAAAAATATTTTATAAACACTCTAAGGCCTAGTAAAAGTGATGTATGAACAATTCACTCTATATGCTAGATCTCTATACGCTGGCTCAACGCCACAGTCCAAAGTAGTCTCTTTTCCATGAAATCAAGTTTTTTTTATAACCAAAGTTTTAATGAATATACTTTTGCCATAAATATTTAAAATAAACTATAAAATTTAAAAATAACTAAAAAGATCTCAATAAAAAGTTTTCTGGCTAAGAAAAAATAATAAAGTCTCATTTTTTTTCCTGTAAAAATTATTTTAGCATCTAGGCATGTCTTTCAAAATAATTTGTAAAGCAAAAATGTGCAAATGTTTTTTTTTGTTTTTTTTTTAAAAAACTTGAAACATCAGATGTTCTTTTAACACAGAACAAGGAATTCACATTCACAGACATACCACAGTTGACTTGAATGCTCTGGGAATGAGATGTAAAGTAAACCAGAAAATATTCTTTAAGCATTTTGTTGGAATATTTAAGATAATCCACAGTCTATTTTTTATAAACACAGTATGCTGAACGTACCAGACTCTCGCTGTGCCTAAGAGTAGCCAATACAGACTTAAAAACTTCAACCGGGACCAATAAACATCAAAACAACATCAACTAAATGGTCACAGACAAGCCCCATAAACTGTATTACATTTAATTTCTAAGATCTTGGTTTCCTTATGCTTTGCTTTCTTCTTTCTTCTCTGCTAAGTAGCACGATGGGAAAGGTGGGCTTCAAAGTTGCTTTGGCAAATTAAACAAATTCACTCACTCATCAAATATTTAGTAAGCACCTACACCAAGTGCCCGGAACTGAATTCTGTACTAATGGTGACCGAGAACACACGGGAACGGGTTCCCTCCGTCATGGAGCTGACAGTCTAGAGGGGCAATTTCATTATTAAATATATATGAAAGGCATTAAGTTATTCAAGTCCCAATACAGCGGCAACATTAATGCCAAAGAAATGAAAACTAAATCAATGAGTAAAAATGTTATGTGTTCTTCATAATGCAGAAATAGCTAGCTTTCATTAATACAAAAAATCTTCCATGCTCTTTTGGAGAAAAAGGATTAAAATGAATATGGCAAATTAGTCGTTCACATCTACTTAACAGGTGTTATTTGTAATTATTTCTCACTTAAGGAAGACCAATTCTTAAATATATATTCTTATATATTTGGGTTAGTATCTCTCCACATCACCTGAAGCATCGCCATATACGTACATGTTTCTTGAGAATAAGGGTCTTTTCTACCTCATTCGCTGCTGAATCTCCAGCACCCAGGACAGTGCCTGCCACATATTTAGATGTGCTTGACATTTTATGAATGAATGCACGAACGAACGAATGGAAGAATGAATGGGTGAACGAACAAACTACCAAATGAAGGAAAGGGGCTGAACCAGCTAACGGTGACATGAGAAGAAATCTGGCCCCAAACACCAGTGTGAACTCTGCGTGCTGCTAAGACTCAGTGAGTCAGAGCGCACAGCTACACATGCTGGCTGACGGGACTTTTGAAAGCTCGCCATAAATGACCCCACACTGAGTCACTGCTAGCTAGCACAGAAGTAGATAATCAGTTCATGTTTTAAGTCTTCCAAAATGACAGAGTGGCTACAGGAAGTGAGCAGTGTGAAAGGGAGGGCTTCATTTCCTACCTAGTCAGGGCAACGGCCTCCTGGCCGGCCCACCCGCATGTCCTCAGGCCCACTCACTCCCTCCACACCACCTCCCTCCACACCACCCGGCGGCCAGATCAAAACACATCACCCACCTGCTCAGCGCCCCCCCGTGGTTTGCCACGGCTTTCAAAATAAAACCCAAGTTCTAGGCCCTTGCCTTTTTTTCTCTATCTTCAACTCTACTCCAGCCACACTGATTTCATTGTTGTCCTTCAAGTACTCAGGGCAACTAAATTTTGATTCTATCTGCTTGGAATGAGTTTGCCTCAGACCTTCCAATGGGTTCTCAGTTCAACTCTCTGAACTAACATCACTGATCCAACTCCCTTTCCGGGATTTTTTTTTTTTTTTCATGGTGATAATACATTATATTACATGACTCTTGATCTTCTCCACTAGTTTCTGGCACTCCGCAGAAGTTAAATATATAATAGCTAATCAATTCAAATATTCAACTGGTTTCCCATCATCAAGGAGAACGTATTTATGGAGCAAGTGTTATCACACTGGAAGAGTACCATGCTACAGTTCTCGTATGCTATATGATGAGGTACCAGGAATTAAAGTTTTGAAAACAAAAATCCATTACTGAAATTAAAAGAGATTCTTCCCAAGTAATATAAAAACGACTAGCTATCTAAATATCAGTGGTTCGCATCATATGGAGCTAGTACCTACTGAAAATACGAAACATCAAGTTTGTTTACAGCATACTATGGAAGGAAACTGATTTAAGAACAACAGTCCAACAGTGAAACTTATTGGAAATTCTGAAATGGGCAACATCCATTTGTTCCAGAGATTTAAAATAAACAAACAGACAAAAAAGCCAGCAAACATAACCTCAGAAGGAGAGGTAAGCAATGGATAACCCATTAAATCTTCTTTAATTTGTATGCTCTCCGCTACAAAATTATCAGGAAAAAAAATATCAAAAGGCAAAACTCTATTTCAAAACATACAAATGCCAGCAACATCAAATAACAATATGATTTTCTATTAACTACTGTTTCTGAGGTATAAAAAAATGCAACAAAATTATAAGAGGATAGTTTGGAATATTCACTGAGGAATCAGTTTCATTAAACAAAATGTTTTAAGAAGTCTATTGTACATCAATTTACTCTGCCTAAACATATAAAAATTTTTCAGGAAATACTGAATTAAAAAAAAAAAAAAACACCATAAAAACATCCCAGCTTTGACAAGCAAACATATAAAGCCACACCCACGCAACTTCCAAAAACACAGAAACTTGAGCTCTGTGTGCAGCAGAGCTCAAGTTTATCTAACTGTAAAAAGCCACTGCAGCACACTTAGGGACCACAGACACGGGCCTCCACCAAAAGCCACGTGTTGAAACCCTAACCCCCAATGTGATGCTCTTTGAAAATGGGCTTTGGGAGGACCCCTAGGTCTTGAAGACTGGGATTAATGCCCCTTTAAGAAGAGGCATGAGAGAGCTTGCTTCTCACTCCTTACCATGTGGGTTATGGCAGCCCAAACTAAGAGCCATACAATGTATTAAAGAATAAGGTCAAGGGGCACCTGGGTGGCTCAGCTGGTTAAGTGTCCCACTCTAGATTTTGGCTCAGGTCATGATCTCAAGGTCATGAGACCAGGCTCTGCAAATGAGCCCTGCACCCAGTTCCACATTCAGCTGGGAGTCTACTTGAGATTCTCTCCCTCTTCCCCTCCTCCTGCCCCTCCCCACCCTCAAATAAACAAATTAAAAAAAAAAAAAGTAAAGAAAAACGCACTATTAATTGAAAAAGAAAGTAAGTGTAATCTGTGTTTCATGTTTCTGATGCTAGATATTTCTAAAATACTAACAAAATCACTGAGAAAGGATAGCATGTTCAATCACCATGTACATGAATTTTCTACCAGGACAAAAATCCTTGAAGTTTCACACCGATACAGACAAAAGACCGAGAGGACTTGACTCACCAGTCACATTCTAACAGAGCTGTATTGACTGTTCTTAAAAACAGAAGATACTACACAGATTTCTAATTTAAGAAAGATGTTTGACTTTCATAGGGAAAACACAGATTTATTTTTGTGAATGATCAACTGCTTTGTATCTATATACAGAGGAAATGAACAAAATCTCTAACAGGTGAATCAGAGTCAAGAATAATAGCCTGCTGCCATATTACCTCAGTGTCTTCTTACATTTCAAGAAACTAGATAGGACCCAGGCTTATGTCAATTGATGGGATAATTAATAGTATCGACTAAGTTAAGGACAGGATTATTCAATGGGGTGTTTAATGACTAATCTTAAAGACTTCTCAAATCTTATTCCCGTGGGTATCTTTTGATAACAGACCAAACTAAAAATACCACTCCATTTTATTTCTACAATGAGTAAAATGTCTACGTCAAACAAAACCCAGAGTTCTACAGGTTATTTAAATCCTGCTTGAATTTTTTGAGGTAACATACTACACAGACAGAATAGGGGACTTAGATTTAGATGTCAGGAAGATGTGTGGGAACCTGACAAGCCATTTTAACTTCTCTGAGCGTCCACTATCTCATGTAAAGTAAGGTAATAACATCTGACTTCTGGGCTTGCTGTGAGCATTAAACAAAAAAACATTTAAGAGGGAAAAGAGAAGTGGGGCTTAACCAATAACTATTTTAAAAAGGGCATGAATGGAGTTAAAACCGTCTACCCTACGCCAAAAAGTTTCTGGGAAGCTTTTTAGCCTCTATTCTTTGCATGGCTAACATGGAGGAAATCACGTGCTCTCTACATCAAGGTAGTAAGGGTTAACATACATGAAAGCACTACAAAAACAACAAATAATGGAGGGGGGAACCAACTTCATTCTCGAGAGAAAAGCCAAGCAGACAAAAAATTAAAAAAATAAAATAAAATTTCTCATTTCCTGGCATACAGAATTTGGTCTTTGTAGAACATACTTCCAACATGAATCACACCTCATATTAATTACTGTGTGACTAGCTCCTCACTAAACTAGCACTTCCTTAAAGACAATGTCGCTTTGGTTTCCATGGCTAACACACTTTCAGGCTTAGAAGGTGCTCAGTCAATGTTTGCTGAACTGTAGTGTGCTATATTTACACTTTCTGGTAGGTAAGAATACATTCAGAAGTAGAAGAATTACCATTTTCCTTCCGTAATCTTGTTATGAACTTCTTAGGAGGAATCACCCCAACCTTCTTCTTCTGAGTGGCTATGCTATGGAAGAGGTCTGCTAGGCAGGTAAGAAGGTTCTCCTTCTTCCTAGGTTGGCTCTTGTATGCTAGAACTTTTTCCCGAAATGGACGACAAAAATAAAGTGCTTGAAGAACTGAATTACAGTAGCAGGTATTCCCAAACTAGAATAGAAAAAAAAAAGTCTTGTTAAATTTGGGGCAACACATTTTCAAGAGAAAGAACTTCCACGTATAGTTAAGAGAACAGAGAGAAGATAGGGAATTTATGTCCTCATAAATTAAAAATAAAAAATATCTGAGAGTAGAAATAATTATTCTGACTGCAAGTCTGCCATTTTAACATTAAACAGATGCTCTAGGCATTGGTTTTGGGTTAAAATTGAAGGAAAATAAATGCAACAAATTTGGCCTTCATGAAAACTGATTTAAAAAACAATACAGTTTAAACAGTGAGAGTATTTAAAGGCTTAGAATCCTCTAGATTTCTTTTTTCAATTCTCATTGTTACATTTTAGATATTAAGCATTTCATATATCATGCATTTTAAAATTTAACTCTCAAAAATTCTTCAAAAAAAAAAACAAACCAAAAAAGTGAGGTTTTCTATCAGATTCTTAAGTTCTGTCAAAAAATAAAAACAAGGAGTGCCTGTGTGGCTCGGTTAAGCGTCTGTCTCCGGCTCAGTTCATCATGCCGGCGTTCTAGGACTGAACCCCATTATCAGGCTTCCCTGCTCAGTGGAGACTCTGCTCTTCCCTCTTCCTCTGACCTTCCCCGCCCACCGCCACTCATGCTTGCTTTCTCAAATGAATAAAAAATCTTTAAAAAAATAAACAAAAAGCAAAATAAAATGAGATCCTCTGAAACGTCAAAATAAAAATTTTCAGGGGCACCTGGGTGCCTCTGTCAGTTAAGCGGCTGCCTTCAGCTCCGGTCATGACGTCCTGGGATCAAGCCCCACACCGGGCTCCCTGCCCTGTGAGGGGTCTGTTTCTCCCTCTGGTCCTACTAACCCCCCACACCATGTTCTCTCTCTCTCTCTCTCTCTCTCAAGTAAATAAATAAAAATCTTAAAAACAAAACAAAAAATTTTCAATATGCCAGCACAGCCATCACTAAATGCTGAGATGCCGCACATCATTCTTGATATATTACAGACTTCAGGCGTATTAAATCCTCACCTATAAACCGACTTCTTACCGGCCATGTGTAACTACAGCCTACTGAGCTCCCACCTCCTCCTCTTTAATAATGGGGGAAAATAATCCTACCTCATGAGAAAATGACATACAGTTTGATCAATATTCATTGTCTTCCTTTTTCCTTCCCATAATGAGACACTGGCTCCCAGGGCGTGTGGGCGGCTCAGTGGGTTAAAGCCTCTGCCTTCGGCTCAGGTCATGATCTCACAGTCCTGGGATCGAGGCCCGCATTGGGCTCTCTGCTCAGCAGGGAGCCTGCTTCCCCCTCTCTCTCTGCCTGCCTCTCTGCGTACTTGTCATCTCTCTGTGTCAAACTACTTGTGATCTCTCTGTGTCAAATAAATAAATAAAATCTATAACAAAACAAAACAAAAAAAGACACCCAAACTCAGCTGACAAAACACCCAAAAGTTGGTGGATGAGGACTTGGGGAGACTCTGAAAGTATAGAAAGAGGAAAGGGGACAATTCTCCCAGAGCGAGCATGCAGTGAGGTCACGCACTCACTAAAAAGCCCAGGCAGGGGAGACTGTTTCAAGAATGGGCAATGTCGAGGTGCCTGGATGGCTCTGACCATTAAGCACCAGATTCTTGGTTTCCGCTCACGAGCCAATCTCATCATGACCCCGGGTCGTGGGATTGAGCCCCAATTCAGGCTCTGTCCTAGGGGGAGGTTCCCTCTCCCTCTGCCCCTCTACCCACCTCCAACTTGCAGACCTTCTGTCTAAAAATAAATAATATTTTTTAAAAGGGCAATGTCATCAAATACATACTCACAGGCACATACATGTTTGCTTATATTTTAAAACCAGGAAGGACAAATTAAAAACCAATAAAAATGGTTATTACAGAGAAAGAGAAAAGAGTGGAGAGGAACCCAAGTACATTACTAACCCCTCACACAGTCAAAAATCTGTGTGTAACTTTTGAATTCCCAAAAACTTCACTAATAATAGACTGTTTCCAGAAGCCTTACCTATAACAACTAATTAACACATACTTTGTATGTTATACGTATTACATATAACAGAGTAAGCTAGAGAAAAAAAATGCTGTTAAGAAAATCATAAAAGAAAATACAATACTATATTGTATTTGTACCCCCCAAAATATGCATATAAATGTATCTGGGCAGCTCAAGCCTGTGTTGTTCAACAGCCAACTGTATAACAAATGTGATTAAGACATAGTAAATACATAAGATTTTTGCCTTATTTACATTAATTTTGTTTTCACTAAAAATTATTAATATTTAAGTGAGAGCAACAAAACTGAGTATGCCATTTGGTAAACTGTGGGTTATAGATTTTAATATTCTGATAGTCTGAGTAGATGTTCACTTATTGCAATATGTGGCTTTAATGGCAACCAAAGATAGATACACGAACGCATAGATAGATCCAAGGGGGAAAGTTTCCTTTATGGTCTTACTGTACTTTCTAAATTAAATTCTCAATCCCATCTACCAGATTTGTTTGAATTCACTGGAGTAATCATATGCCGTGAGAGCAGCACCGTGCAGTAACTAAGCATACCAGCTCTGAGACCAAACTGTCCAGGTTCAAGTCTGCCTCCGCTCTCTGACCTCGGGGAAACTTCTAAACCACTGTGTTCATCTGCCTCCTTGTCTGTAAATGGGGTTTATAATACAGTGCCCACCTTCTAAAATCTTATAAAGAACTAAATTAATAGGGGCACCCGGGTGGCTCAATCTTTAAGCGTCTGCCTTCAGCTCAGGTCATGATCTCAGAGTCCCGGGATCAAGCCCCACATCAGGCTCCCTGCTCGGCGGGAGGTCTGCTTCTCCCTCTCTCACTCCCCCTGCTTGTGTTCCTTCTCTAGATGTGTTTCTCTCTGTCAAATAAATAAATAAGATCTTTAAAAAAAAAAAAAAAAGAACTAAATTAATAATCCACACGAAGCACTAGCAAACAGTTTCCAGGCCTTCATCACTGCAGTGTTATTTTTGAAACCAGCTTTTTAAGTCATTTAACCACTTTGAAAAATTATATTAATTGAAATTAAATCACATAATCTCTAAACCTACATTGAAATGATAATAGTTTATAAATATAAACGGACAGGGACGGTTACACTGTCCACTCTGGTGCTATGGGACTTGAAGCGTCACAGGACCACTTCACGCAGGACACAGTGAGGACAGCAGGTCCTCCACTTATTAAGAATCAGTAAGGCTGGGGAGCCTCGGTGGCTCAGTCAGTTGAGCATCTGACTTTTGATTTCAGCTCAGGTCATGATCCGCATTGGACTCCACACGCAGCAGGAGGTCTGCTTGAGACTCTCCCCCTCTCCCTCTGCCCCTCCCGGCCACCCACCGCTTGCGTGAGCGTGCTCTCTCTAAAATGAATAAAAGAATCTTTATAAACAAGAACTAGTAAGTCTTAGCTCGCATTTTTAGACAAAAATAAACATTAGCAATTCTGTATTTCTTCCCACAGCCCAATCGTTCATCTTACTTTTATCATTTGGAGACTACTGGTGTTTACCACCATTATGTTAATAGTATCACCTTCAAAAAACGTTTTAAAATGTTTAAATGCTCCATTGTCCCCCGTGCTGGAGACTGGTCATGATGCCTGTCCCGTGAACATCCATCCCTCTTTAAGACCTCTTCCCCTACTAGTGTGTTTAGGTGGCCTTGTTTTTTAACACTATATCCCATTTAACACTATATTCCCCTACCCCCCATTCTCACCACAGCCACGTGGACCGAATCTGCAAGTGTCCTTCCACATGCTAGTGCACATCCACTGCGCACCCCACACCCCGTACTCCACTGTCCAATCTCAGCAGAGCACTTTGGGCAGGGCTGTTTTGTCAGGTCTAACATGAACATTCTCTGGGATCTCTGATAATATAACCCTCAAGTAGCCTACGGCCATCAGACAGAGAGAAACTAAATGAGAATGAATCAATTCAAAGGAAAACACAACCGAGAACCATTTGCCTAAACACATTTATAACCCACTAAGGCAAAGAAGTTTCACTTCTGTCTCTCTTCTTCACAGTGGCTCCCGCTCCCTGGATCCGGAATTCCAACCTATGACCGCTAGCAATTCAGGCTTAAAAGCTTTGGTAGGGGGCCTGGGTGGCTCAGTGGTTAAGCGACTGCCTTCAGCTCAGGTCATGATCCTGGACACCCGGGATCGAGCCCCACATCGGGCTCCCTGCTCGGCAAGAAGCCTGCTTCTCCCTCTCCCACTCCCCCTGCTTGTGTTCCCTCTCTGGCTGTGTTTCTCTCTGTCAAATAAATAAAATCATAAATAGATAGATAGATAGATAGATAGATAGATAGATAGATAGATAATAAAGGGTTTTTGTAAGGCGCTCTAGGAACCTAACTGTTATTTCATAACAAAGATTTTATGGAAAAGCACACTCCACCGTAGCCTCACAGACGGATTTACAGAGGCGACATGTCTGTTGGCTCCTACTGCATTAGAAAATTAATACAGAGCCATATAATACAGTAATGAAAAAAAGGCTATTTAAAAATGCAGACCACACAAAGGGTAGCAAAGAGATACTGCTAACTGAAATCACTCCTTTTCTATCTATGAAAATAAGTACTCACTAGCTAAAAGATATAAGGGGAGGAAAATTCATCAGATTAAAACAATTCATTTTCTTTTCCTTTTTTTTTTTTTTAAGATTTTTATTTATTTATTTGACACACAGAGAGAGATCACAGGCAGGCAAAGAGAGAGAAGAGGAAGCAGGCTCCCTGCTGAGCAGAGAGCCCAATGCGGGCCTCGATCCCAGAACCCTGAGATCATGGCCTGAGCTGAAGGCAGAGATTTTAACCCACTGAGCCACCCAGGCGCCCTAAAACAATTCATTTTCAAATAATTTACCTGACCCTATAAAGGTAACATTTAAATAGGATATTCTGCTGCAAGAAGGCTTCCATAAGGTTCCCTTGCCTACTCAAGATCGTTTCTGAACCCCTACACCACAATAGTATTTCTCCTCGGATTTCCAATGACATCAGAAACATTAAAGCATTCACAAGAATTAAACCCAAAGGAAATCCCCACTCTATGTATCATGCAAAGTAGACATCAGAATATTAAGAGTGAACTGCCATAAAAGCCATCACTTATGAAAATATTCTTCCAAAAAAACATAACTGCAACTGAAAGTAATGGAAAATAGGTTATGGTAACAAGTTGAGAGTAACCCCTATGTTGAATTTTCTGCCAGTTAATTAAACTGTGGTTATTTTTCTCTGTCCATTAAAAAAAAGTCTGATTTCTAACTGTCCAAATACATGTACTATTTCCAAAGGCAAGTGGTAGTGAAAGACTGTGCCACCTGCCAGTCACAAGAAGGCTCTGAACGGGCATGGGCAGGTCTAACAGGAGTTCTTCTCGGTGTAAGCTTTTGGTTAAAAGCGATTAAAATGAACCTTGGAAATGCATACTTAGCTAAGAACATACTGATAAAAAGAAAATACATGTGTGCCTCATTTTAACAAAATCTGATTGTTGGAAAAGATAAACCACAGTCTCTTAAAGCAGTTACATTCCAGTATTGTTTCAACATTAATTACCTGGTAGATAGGTAGAGAGAAGGGGAAAAAAAGTTAAAATGTTATCTCTGAATTAACTAAGCTACCCTCCTCAACCCCCCCTCCCCACAAAGCTCCACCCCCCTTCCTTTTTAAGGGACTCCTAAAAATAGTGTGATTAACTCCAAAAATTTTTTTTAAAAGGAGGAAGGGGGAGGGAAACAAAGAGAAAGAGAAATATTTTAAGGTCCCGAAAAACAGGACTTATAGAATAAAGTTAACGGAACACAGTGGCAAGGCAGCCTGAAAGTTTAAATCACAGAATTAATCACTATACTAGTTCTACTGCATCTACTCCGACCACCAATTAATTTCTCAATATAATTCAGGTGTTCCTCAATCTTTCATACCTGGAACCCTAGCTACCTTAGAGATCTCAATTTTCAACAATAATTACTAGGCACAGAGAAACAACGTTTCTAGCCATCAGATGAGTCCCTGGAAGGGATAAAAGACAAAGCCTCCTCTGAAGGTCTCTTGCTAACTTCACTCCCTCCCACTTCTCTTGGGTTTTACTGAGTCTCAGTCAGTCAGCTTCACGGAGAAGCACACAATCACCACCCTTTGAATTCAGACTGATCCACGTGGAACAGTAATACAAATAAAACCTTCTCAGAAATCTTTTTTTTTTTTTTTTTTTTTTAAGATTTTCATTTATTTGACAGAGAGAAACACAGCCAGAGAGGGAACACAAGCAGGGGGAGTGAGAGAGGGAGAAGCAGGCCTCCCGCCAAGCAGGGAGTCCAATGTGGGACTCGATCCCGGGTCTCCGGGATCATGACCTGAGCCGAAGGCAGTCGCTTAACCAACTGAGCCACCCAGGCGCCCCCTTTTTTTTTTTTTTTT